>CM039680.1:44270985-44320985 GCA_022537955.1 Schmidtea mediterranea
CCTTTATTTCATAATACAAATCTACTAATCCTTCACGATTTCTATTCAAAAAATAAAGGATTTCAAATCCTTTTAACGCGTCCTTCTCTCAACTAAAATAATTACAGGTAAAATCATCCAATAAGAACGTACGGTAAAAAAAATAATATGTCAGACTGATCGAAATATTTTACAACGAAAACAAATAGTATAAACAAAATTTAATCAACAAAAACATTTCGTTGAAATACTTATATCAATAAATTCTTTTTTAAAATAAATCTGGACAACGATCGATGAAAGATGAAGAAATGATTTTACAGAAAAATTCAGAAAAACTTTTTCTCTCAAGATAAAACACAGCACGCCAAATGATCTCTTTTTAACCCGATTAAACCGCTCTTTTCCCTTTGGACTCCATTGTTTTCGCATTTGTTGCTCAAGCGAGGATTACTGTTGTTATTGTTGACAGCAGCGGTCTTTTCAATGGCATCACAGCTCACTGAGTGAACTGATGGAAGAATATGACAGGAATTTGAAAGATTGATTTTGGAATGAACGGATCGCGTTAAATCTTTGCTACTAGTTTCGGAATTTGTGAGAAATGGCAATTTCAATTTGTTAGACGATTTTTTAAATCTTTTGTAAATATTATTTAGGTGTTTTGATGGTGATTTTGGTGACTCCAATTTCACAGCAGGTTCTGGAATGATTACGAATGGAATTGTGCTATTTGAATTGTTAACCCGGTGCAATGATTTCGTTCCATCATTATTATCGTGAAAATTACGTATTTGTAGTTCATAGGTTCCTCGAACTAGCTGGGATAGTAAATTAGATTAAGCTATAATTAAGTCTATAGAAGTCAAAATATAGAAATAAATCAAGCTATTTAGTATCTATCCAATATCAAAGACTATTTATTTAGTTTCAAGGTTTCCATGTTCTTCCTTGAGTTTTGGACACTTTACCACCACAAATTATGAATAGCCTATTGATTTTCACAACAACTCATATTATATATGGGTTTATTCATTACAAACTGACATGACCGAATATAGCAATTAGAATTTATATATTTAAAAGTTTACCAAAAACTTATCCAGTCATATTCATTTAAAAGTCTGGAAATATTAAAACATAAACATGTATGTTTATTGTAAAGATATTTAGGAATAATTATCAACGGACATAAAAGTAAGTTTTAAAATGATTTAAATTAAAAATAAGAATTAAATTAACTTTTGATAAATTAGATAAAAATATTTTAAAATATTTGATTATAAATTATTATACTAATTATTAAATAAAATAAGTACTTTATTAAAAATTTATATTTTGAATAAAATTAAAACTGTATTCGATTACAGGTAGACGAATGAAGAACTAGGTGTTTATTAAAAAAATGAGTCTGGTATAGAAATTGATGAGCCGCGAATATGTGGCAGATAAATTAGAAGAAGTTATGATACACTGTTCTGCGGAAAGGAAATTAAGAATTAAGTTATTTGCAGATGAAATCGGTAGAAATGAAGAAATAAATAAGCAGATCAAGAAGTTGCATGAGGTAAGGCAGATGAGAAATATGGTAAGAGAAAGAGTCCAGAAGTAAAGATTAAAAAAAAGCTTTAGACATTTTACCATAAAAAATAATAGAAATATCGAACCGGATATTGGAAACAAAATATACAGAGATAATGTTACTCCAGAGAATAGAGAGAATTTCCGAATAGACAGCGAAGAGTTATCACATATTATTCATGAGGACAACAAGGTCATATACAGAGAAAGTGTCCAAATAGAAGTAAGAGAGTCATTACATGCTGTGTATGTGGAGTGGAGGGACACATAAGGAGAGATTGTAACTAAGTAAGGTGTCAAAGATGTGGATTAGGAGACCATGAAGCAGAGGAATGCTATACAAATTTGAGCTGGATTAACCAAACATCGACAAATAGAGATAACGGAAGACAAAGTGGATATTACGAAAGGAAGACCAAATATCAAGGAAGAAGAAACTATAAGGGAACAGGGATCCATTTAGGGATGAACAAAAGACGAGTTGCATACATAGGAAATGAAAGCGATGAAGACGAAGAAGAGAATTTCTCCGTGACGCCAAACTATAAAGCACCAGCAAGAGAAGACATTGTCGGGGAAGTTTTATAAAGGATGTTAGAGGTTCCCCAAAAGAGATGACAATAGAGCAGGAAGAGAATGATAAACGAGTAGTTGAAAAAGTTAAAAGGTTTGTTAAAAAGAACTTTGTGGAGATTGAGACGTGAAAATGTGGAACAAGGAAGTACGGAGATATTGACAATAGATAAAATGAGGTCGAGTATTTGCAGGCATGACATAATGAAAGGTAGACCTAACGTGGTTTTCAAAATTCAAAACCAGGAATTGTATTGTTTACTTGATTCCGGAGAAACAGTAAACGTAATGAACTTGAACAAGTACAAAAAATTTAACAATATAGAACTTATGAAGACGGAAAGTATTTTAAGATGCGCAAATGATAATGAATTTTAAATAAAAGGCAAAGTAATGATGGATGTTGAAATAATGGGAGTATGTAAAGTGATAAGATTTACGATTGTATTATCACATAACACCAGAAGTGGTTAGAGGTATAGAGTTATGGAAACAATTTAGAATACAAATACAATGGCCGCAAAGGAAGGAAGTATGAGCACATATGATGAGCACCAGTGATGAGCACATATGTAATATCGATGCAAAATTTGGAAGCCTATAACAGAAACATTCGACAGAGCAAGAAAATAATTAAAAGTGAACGATACGATATTAACAGAAATTATAAAGAGTAACCAGAATGTTTTATGCCAAATAAATGAGGCATCGGTTGCACAACATAGCTGAAACATAAAATAGTTACACTCGTAAGTCCAATAAATAGTAAACCACGAAGACAACCAATGCATTTAGAACCAAAGATTGAGGAAGCTATACAGAGTTTGTTTAAAAATGACATTATTAAGAAATGTAATTCATCATGGAATACACCGCTGGTTTGTGTTTTGAAGAAAGAGAAACAATAGGGAGTGACAGAAAGTGAAAAGGGGGAGGGGGTTCAAAATCGCTTATTTTGGGGGGACGCCCTTAATGGACGCTTCTTAATATTGTTACGTTTTAGCTACGAATAAATAAAGATTTTCCTAGTTAAGCAAACAGGGTTTTCTGTAGTGACTGTTTAAAGGAGACAGTATAGATCTCGTCTAGTTATTGAAAAATAACTGAGAACAGTAATATCTTCAATGATACCACGGTTGTGATGAAAAACAAGCCCAACAATCACATTAAAACAAGCTTATTCAAAATTAATTTTGATAATTATGTAATAACTTTTTGTATTTATCTAATTTGTTTTAATTGCAATTAAAATTATTTTTACTTATAAAAAATAAATATTTTTATGTATTTTTATTCATAATAATGTATATTATTTTGTAGCCCATTAAATAAATTGCAATATCGGATAAGTATTTGAGAAAATAGATTGTTACAAAATGTAGGGAGCGCCAAATATTTTTTATAAAAAGAGGGTGGAAGTAAAGAAAATTTGGAAACCACTGACTTATTGGGTAAATCCATATGTTAAGCAGGGAAAACAAGCAAATTTACCAGAAGTTTCAGTGAGATGCGACATTTCCAGCAAAGTATTAATTGAACAATTCTTTTTTGGTGTCAGTTACTTAAATTTACTGCAAGAATCTGTTTGAAGATGAATTTTATTTCCAACAGGATGGAAGAACATATGTTGAAAAGAATATTCCAAACAGATGGATTAATAGAAAATGTCTCATAGAATACCATGCCCGTTCCACAGACCGGTCTTCACTCGATATACCATAGAAATAAAGTCTACGTCAAGAAACCAACGAGATGGGAGAAATTAAAAGTCGCAATTGAGCAAGAATGAGCCACAACACCAATTGAGATATTTGTTGAAGTTTATGAATCAATAGCTCACGTTATCAGCAAAGTATTAATCAGAATGGTAATAATTTTGAACATCTGCAGTAAGAGGAACAGTTATAATTTTATGTATGTATATGTATATATATATATATATCTTTTACAATTTAAATATTAATTATATGTAAACAAAAACAGAAATCATAATAATTTAACCTACATATACACTCTATATTAAAATAAGTTATTTCAGCTAGTTTTGTAATCTAAAATTAGTTTTAAAATAGTTCCCCGTTTTTTGAATAGTTTATAATAGATATCTTAGAGAATCAACAAATCTTGTTTATAAAAATTCTTTTTATAACCTGAATTTTCGATAGATCTCTCAAGAACATGGAAATGTTAGTATCGCTATTATTTTTTGAAAACTAAAATCAATGTTTTCTATTTCGGAACTTTATCGCAAGAAAGGAGCTTTCAAACTTGTTGAAAAACCCTAGCAACTAATATTAACAATATCTTAACTGAGATCAAAACAGAATTCAAGTTTAACCTAAATATTTTGAACACGGAGTAGTGACCGAATGAATTTTTAAATTCTGTAATTATGTTTACTTAAAGACATTATGAAAATAAAGTTATTCATTTGTACCGAAAACACTACAGTGCGTTTCATATTTATTACACCACTCCGAATTTTTGGAATTTTCCATGAAGGACAGCTACCGATTTAAAGAATGTCACGTATGTTGATGGTCATAGTGAGGTAATGTTTTTATTATATATAAAGTTGGAAAGAATTGGTTACCTGAAGTAATATTTTTGTTTTTAGAGAGTTGCATAATTATAACACCACTTAATTTCAGGCAGATTTATTAAAAAATAAGGATGTCAAGAACTGAGCAAGAACCGATTTTAATAATTGGTATAATATCTCTGGAGCTGAATAACCACAAAAATACGATCTGCCATGCTCTGAATAAGGTTTAACAAAATTGTGCTTTTAATGGTAGCCCAGGCTGGTTGGATGGCCATTTTCAGTTCTTCCTGACTTTGAAACTGGCGATTGTCAGCGTATACACACATCTGACGAGGATCCCCATGAGTTCTCGATGGGTTTAAGTCAGGACTGCGCGCAGGCCAGTCTAAAATTTCAATATGATGGGCTTCGAGCCATTCCTTGGTTTTTCGACTGGTGTGAATGGCCGCATTGTCTTGTTAAAATATGTAGTGAACTCTGCGAAATTTGTGTAGGAAAGGCAACAAACTGGCTGATAGCACATTTATATACTCTGCGCTATTCATTTTTGGTTCCATATCCAAGAGGTTCCTTCAAATAATTATGAATAACATGATGGCCACGGCCTAATTTTCTAGCAATAGCACAGATTCCTATTTTTCCTTAGTAAAAGCGTGAATCATCCTTTTTTCACGCACAGATAGTTGCGTTCCATTAGGCATTCTAATATTGCAACGAAATCAATTGAATTTGCATAAAAGAATTGCATCTAAAACGAATATGAACAAACAAAATGGCTAAATTAATAAGTGGTGTTATAATTATGAAACATTTAAGAAAAGAAAAATATTAAAATATTACTTAATAAAGCAATACTTTAAACTTTTAATATACTACAAATATTGACTCAATATAGCATTAAACATAATAAATATTAATAAAAGTGCAAGTAGTTCTTCATGGGAAATTCCAAAAATTTGGGTTGGTGTTATAAATATGAAACGCACTGTATTGATTGAAACAAAGTTAATGGATATTGGAATCATAATAACTAATCAAATTAATTAAATTTAATGTTTTACCGAATATTATATAACTGATTTTATGTAATTAATACTTTTATTGAATTGCAATTAATTATTTAAGTTTAATTAAAATGAAACAATGTAAAAAAATTTTATCACACAAACAATCGATCTTAGCTAGTAAAATAAGTACAAAGTCAAGAGCATTGACACACTGAAAGCATAGACAGGTGACTTTTTAAAAACTTCAGTGACCTTGATCTATTTATGATTTATAGCTGCTGACTCATTAAATGAACTTGAGAAAATTTTCAAAAAATTATGATTCATCCTTTTTAGATCAGTGGTTCTTACAATGGTGGTCCTCGAAAAACCAATTGATTTTAATTTACAATTTTTTTTATTTAGAATGCTTAATTTATTTGCATGTTATTGATTTTAAAATTCCGAGCGGTGCTCTCAAATACGCAAATTATCCAGACATACTTAGGAAATTATGGTAATCTCAAAAAATATATGCTGCCGTGTTAGTGCTCCTCCTATAAGTTAGCAGTCCACAATATTCAACAAAACATATCGTTAGCTCGTAGAGTATAAAACTTTAAGAGCCAGACAATACCAACTTGCGTGAGGCATACCATGAATCATAATTGACATCAAAATGACCATTGACACATGCCACGTTAAATGTGTAATCTTTTTAATGATTCAATGGTTTTCGTCAGGACCGCAGCGGTTCTGACGTGCAAATCAATCGTCGGACATGAGTATAAAGGCGAAAGACTAATCGAACCATCTAGTAGCTGGTTCCCTCTGAAGTTTCCTTCAGGATAGTTGACGTTTGTGATTGTAGTTTAACCTTGTAAAGCGAATGATTAGAGGTATTGTGGACGAAATATTATCAACTTATTCTCAAAATTTAAATGGGTTCTAAGTGTGTCTTTCTTCATTGAAGATGTACCTCAAATACAAAAGTTTAGTGGGCCATTTTTGGTAAGCAGAACTGGCGATGTGGGATGAACCAAACATTTGGTTAAGGTGGAAATAATTTCCAAAGAATATTTTAAAACATTTAAAATTTTCTACAGGAATGATATTACAACTTTGACTCTGCCTTATTTAACCTTATCCTCAATATATTAAACAGGATATTAAAAATTTTAATTTTTAAAAATAGTAATATTTAATTATTAAAAATAGAAATTTAAATGAATAAATAATTATTAAAATAAATAAATGATGTTACAAAATATGTAACAATTTTATAAACATTATATTTAGAAATCAGCTTAGTTTACTGTAAACTAAACTTTATGCAGCCGGTAGATTTTAGACAGGATAAATATTTGCTAACGAATATCACGATAAAAGTTCAAAATAATTATTATTTTAAAAGAAAAAAAATAATGCTAAAGCAAAAAAACATGAATATTGAGTCTTGATGAAAAAGCTGAAAAAAAAGCGTGAGAACTAATTGTGGAATTCTACAAACGACAACTACAAAAGATGCATTTAATATTAAAAGTTGTAATAAATAAATCAATATTTTTGTTTTCTAAGGATGACACAATGAGGTACAATACTAGTCAGTCTGGTGAATTAAATAAATCTAATTAATCAAAAATAATTTATCGTATGTTAAATATCTTGACGGTTTTTTCGCATCTGAAGAGTCCAAGGCCATATATTTTTCACTATTTTGATAAAGTGTAATACACTAAATACACACTTATTTGGCATGTTTCGTTTGATTATTGAACGCTTTAAATACCCTATGGAGACAACAGTCAAATGCAAGTTCACTTAAAATAATATTCACTAATACCCTTAGTTTCTTCACTGATCTCCCTAAATTTTACTTATGACCTTAAAAATATATAAGTATCTTTACCGCAAAATTTCTTGAAATTCTGATGTTAATAACTCTTTCACCTTTTATTTTACCTTGTAGCACCCTGCTCTTTGACTTTATTAGACTTTTAATTAATAAATGATTGTCTGTCTTGATGTTTGCCACTATTCATATGGATCAGTAAAATTATTTTGACAAAAGAACTTGTAAAATCATCTAATTGTTTCCCTCAGCTTTAAATATTAAACTTATTCCGAATGCATTTTTGAAAAATAATATTTTATTAAAAATATAAACCAGAAATAATTAAAAAAATGATATCTTAATATCCTTTTCCATTTTCATTACTAATTTTTTATTAATTATTCATTATATTCAGACATTATTCAATTAGATTTCGGTTTGATTATAAATAGCTTTGATTAAATTACAAATGAAATACATTGATAAACTTAAATATTCTTACAAAATTGTTTTCATAATTGTAATGAGTCACATCCTTTTTATTTCGTTTATGTTGATCGTGTTTCCCTGAGATGTGAACAATGTACGTACATCTTATTATTTTTGTTATTATTATTATGACCTTTTTTGGTTTTCACCTCTGATTTCTTTATAAGTGACATAATATTTTATACACGATTTGACTATGAATCAGATTTATTTAAGGTATTCACGAATTTTCGGCACAGCCTTTTTATTATTATTATTATATAAATACATCCAATCAATTTAGCAAAGTAAGTAGCTAAACAGCTTACTATGGGAAAACAAAAATACAATAAAAAAATCAACGGAATTAAAAATGGGAAAACTAAACAAAAAAATTTGAAAACTGGTGAATACCTAGATTAACCACACGAGAAAAAAGAAGAAACGAGAATCAAGATTTTGATAAATCAAATATTAGAGATTCCCCTTTCCAAGCAACATTTACCATTTACAATCTTCTATCGTCGTTAGAAAAAATCTTAATCTTCCTATCTAGGTGTCATTTAAAACTCAGAACTTAACGTAGAACGAGAATCTCTTATTGCTCAATAATTCAGGCCTCCGAAACGAAAGGTCACAAGAATTCTGTCATTAGTAGATAGTTAAACGGACACTGCGCCCACACACAAAAGTCCTAGTAGCCACCCCATGCGGCGACGGATTAAATTACATAATTATGAAATTAATCCGCATTAATCTTGTTTACGTAATTATGTAATCAAGGTAATTGATTTTGTGTGTATTTTTAATTTATTTTAGAATTTTTTGGCGCATTTTTTTTCGAATTTTTTTTGAAATATTTTTTGATATTATTTTTCATCCCCTCAATTTTTTTCGGTCAGGGGATATTTTTAACTCTCGATAGAAAAGCCTAAAATAACATTGGCCTTAATCGCCTAACGAATAAATAACCTAAGATAAAAATTGTCTTCAATCGCCTATCAATAAAAAAGCCTAAAAATATTTTATTGATTAAAAAGCCAAAGTAATTTTTCTTGATAAAAAAAGCCTAAAATAAAAATTGGCTCAAATTGCCTACGATGGTCACATTATGGTCAGGGATATTTTAAACTGTCAATAAAAAACAATGTAATATTTGGTCTCAGTATTTTCTATGTGTAAATATAGGCATAAAATAAAAATGGCTTGAATCGCCTACGATGGTCACACTATAGTCAGAGATATTTTTTTATTCACGATAAGTGTAAATTAAAGTACATCAGAGTACATTAAGATACATTAGAGTAAATTACCGTACATTCAAGTTAATTTAAGTAAATTAAGGTTCCTAAAGTAAATTAAGATACATTAGAGTAAATTTAAGTATAATAGAGTAAATTCAAGTACATTAGAGTACATTTAAGTAAATTAAGATTCATAAAGTAACTTAAGGTTCGTAAAGTAAATTAAGGTACATTAAAGTAAATTAAAGTACATCAGAGTAAATTAAGATACATCAAAGTAAATTAAAGTACGTTAGAATAAATTTAATTAAATTAAGGTTCCTAAACTAAATTAATATGCCTAGAGTAAAGTATGGTAAGTTAGGTAAGAATTTTTTAAAATTAAATAGAGGGTAAACAGTTAAGTTACATAAGGGTAATTTTTAAAGTTGAAAATTTTAAAAGCAGTTATAGTTGGCAAATTATATAAGGTAAGAATTTTTAAAGTTAAGGAGTCGACAAAATTACATGATAAAATTTTTAGTAATGTTTTATCGATCAATTTTTTACATATTTTTAGTAAATTTTTAACAATTAAATTTTATACATGATTTTTAAATATAATTTTTAATAAAATTTCATCAATGAATTTTATATATATGATTTTTAAAGATGAAATTTTTAGTATAATTTTTACAATGAATTTATTTATAAATGTTGATAACGATAAAAATTTTCAAAGATGTGAAAAAAAATTAATATGAAATTTTAAAAATAATAATAAATTCATCAACAATCAAAGAAAAAGTTAACTTACTTGGTATCAACTTCTGAATACTGATAACCCATGCACACTGAACAATCCACTGATTAATAACTGAACAACAATCACTAGGTACTGTATACAAATAATTGAGTACTGTACAACTCATTATATACATACTAAGCATTGAATAATTTACTTATTCATTAAAATTTCATATTTAAATAATATTTACCTTTTGGACACTGATGTTCAACTAACTTAACCCACTTAAAAATAAAATAAAATTTTCTCTCAATCATTTACTCTTTAAATACTTGGTTATTCAACACTCACTATATGTTATCAAAGATGAATGTCAATCTTTTCATTAAATCTTCACATGTCCCTAAGTCTATAAAACTTAATTGCTAACACCTCAAAAAATTAATTAAATTTATTTATACACATTTTCTATTCTTTTCACTCCAACTCTTGTTGTTTACTGAATGATAAATTAATGAGTAAGTATAAGTGGTGGTTAATCTAATTGATAGTAAAAAGAAACTTGATTAGAAAAATATTCTTAAATTAATTTCACAAAACATATATTAATTTTACAGTACTTGAAATAAATTTTCATATATTTATTAAAAATCATTAGACTTTTAAGTTTCCAAGCATCATTGAATATAGTTAATAGATAAAATAATTATCATCTACCACATTACTAGATATTAAATGATTATCGACCAACCACTAAAGAAGTTTAATTTCTAACAAAGCTTAAAAAAACTACACGGAATAGATACTTGTGTACTGATAGATACCGATAAAATCTACTAAAAATCTAAATATATGTTTAATTGTTGTAAAATATTTGTTTTTGTAAAAATAAGACTTATCCTTAAATTATAATGAGCAGGTGAATAGAATTTGATTAAATTTGTTAGTACTTTGAATAAATCTTTAAAGAAAGTTTCAACATAGTAACAAATTGTAAAGAAAATAGTACTTATCAATTAAAAAATTAATTAAATTTACTGAGTTGTAAAATAATTGAAAAAATTTGTTAGATCATTTTTTAAAATTTTATAAGATTGTTATGTAATTGTTAACAAAAATGTACTTGTTGAATGAAAATTAATGTATCTTATCGACTGCTCACAGTAAATATTTTGAATGCGCCAAAAAATAAATACACAAAAAATAATTTCAAAATAAACATGCACACACAAAATTAATTATCTCGATTACATCATTATGTAATCAAGATAATTCGAGATTAATTACATCATTAAGTAATTTATAATCCGTCGCCGGTAGGGGTACTAGTGTGTTATGTCGCAGTGAATTTATATCTAAGTTTTTATAAAAATATTTTGAATAATGATAATATATAATAATAATTATTATTAAACGATTTAATTGAATTATTTATTGAAAAATACAATTATTGATTAATTTATATCCGTAAGGTAATTCATAAAATACATCTAATTTTACAAGATTATAATACCATTATTTACAAAATATTGGTACATATCAATCAATCAACTATTATTATTTTAAATAATAATAATAATAATGCTAACAATAATTCAATAAACAATAACATACCAAACACTCAATATACAAAATTCAACAATCAATTACCTAAATACATTCAAAATCCCTGTCGACTGAGCACTTTGAGAATTAATCATACTATTTGATGATCTTTAAATCCTTTAATTAATTAATGTTCAACGTGCTCATTATAAAGAGTTTTTGAATTTATTTAGGAAATTGAATGTTGCATTTCGTATCTTGAGAGTTTGTATATTGGTTGTTTGTTAAATTTTTATTAAAATTAAATTTTTATTTTATAACATGAAAATTTTTATTATTTAAAAGATTGATGTAATTTAAAGACGATTATTACTAATTGATTTGTTTAAGTATTCCTTACGTACATTAAGTTATTGATAAACCATCGAAATATATTTAGTTGGCGTTTTCCAATTATTAAAACGTTGTCATCTCTCTTTGATTATTTATTAAAGATCAGTAGACATTTAATTTAGCCCACCCTATCGAATTAAGAAAAGCAAATTATTATAATCAATAATTTAATTCTTATAATTTACTTAATAATGAAAAATTTTACTAAACAGTTTATTATATTACAATAGTAAGCCAAATATTTTGCAACTGATTCAATTATTTACTACCTAAATATGTGAACAAACGATATTTGTAAACTTTTAAATTTTATTACTGTTTTAATTAACTCTACCTAAAAAAGTAAGTGGTAAAAAAATATTCTCGAGAATAAGCAATGGTGGGAATTGATTAAGTTAATAAAAGTTAATCTTAATTTTTAAAGATTGATTCAGAAAATTAAATTAAAATCTAGTTGAGTGTTTATAAGATATAAATTTTGAAAACATTTTCTATAAATAACACTAATAGTACAAATGTATTAATTATATTGGTATATAAAATATCACACACATGGGTGGATTTAAGCAATTAGAAATGTTAATAAACAGCACATGTGAAAATGTCCATGCTGTCTAAATGGAAATCTACAACGTAATGATCCAGGTATTATCATTCAAAACTTTGTCATTTGAAAAGATGAAAAAACATTTAAAAATATTTATTACTGAAATATTAGGTTTAATAATAGATGCCTGACCAAAAATATATGTTTATAATTTAATTTAATTTGAAACCTGTCTTGCGAAATGAACATCTGTGACAACATTTGTTGAAGCAAATATTTGCTATTGCCGTAAAATTGCTAAACGTTTTATAAATTAAAATAAAATTTTAAATTGACTCCTATTTTTATTGAACTTGAAATGATAAATCGATAAAATTGCAGCGAAAGGTTCTCTATCAAAGAATTAAATGTAAAATATTCTTAAGACGTATAGACAAAAAATATCAGACGATCCGACACATTCAGTGAGAAACACGCAATCAAATTGTAAATGATTTACATAGCACATTGTAAGTGTAAATTAATGATTTTACACATCAAATTATTGATTGAACGATATTGCACAGACAGCGGAAAATAATCAATTAATTTCTCGACACAGTTTGAAAGTGAAAGTAAAATTGAGAAGTTTATTCTAAAATGAACTTATAACCTATTCAACGGCTCGTGAAACAATGATATCATGTCCTCATTTTAATTAATATTTTTCACTAAAACGGTGATCACGTATTATCAATATTGTAAATGAAGTTTTCAATAGGTGTAATAATAACATTAAATTTCGGTAGTGAAAATCAATAAGCATTGTGTAAAGATTACATAACTTATATGTGCAAATTCAGTAGATATAAGTTATACATTACTCATAATATATCTATTGATTCCCATCACATATTGGTAATGAGCTCCATGTGCAAGTCAATGTGTGATAGGATGGATCAGTGAAGTGGAATAAAAATAATTCAAAAAATGTGCTATTGTTTACTACTGAGGATAATAATGGATGATATACAGCGGCTAATAATGATTCAATAAATGATTTGTACAATTTCCATTGTAAGTAAAAATCAAAATAATAATAAAAGAAATTGCGTAGTAATCATGAATTATTTATTTCAATAATGAAAAGTAATTTATCTTATTTAAATAACAATATTTATAAAATCTACTAACTTGTAATAAATTAAATATATTTAAAATTGTAATTTGGGTCTTGACACATTTACACAACTTTTTTAAGAAATTTTAAAATTATTACCATTTTTGGGTTTTTATGAAATATCAATAAAATTAAATGATTATTCATGTAAAATTTTTACAAAAGCCAAAATATTATTTATTCGGGCCTGGTAAGTCTATATCAGGGGTTTCCAACCTCTTATGATTTTTTTTAAACAAATTGGTAGCAATTCAGAATTGCAATGAGCCTCAAGATATTTTTCTAAAGCGAAAACACAATATATGTAGAAAGAGTTTTCTAATCAAAGTAATTGATCTTCAACAAGATTCGAATACCATGTCATCATTTTTAGAGGAAATAATTTTAATACTTAGTCAACGAGTCTTCTATTTTTAATAATAATTAAACAAAACCCAGGTTTTTAATCAGTACTCTATTTACCCTATAGGATTCATGGATTCCTGATTGGGAACCTCTGGGTTATACCATCAATACGATTTTGATCTTAGTAGCAAATTTGATTCTAATTCGATTATGACTTATTAAAAAGCTATTAGAAAGAAAATTACAAACAAGCTAACCCGAATGCGATATATTTGTAAGCTAGGATATAATGATTGTTTAAATATTATAGCTCTTTAATTTAGAGTCTAATACCCAAAGAGTTAAGGAAGAGAAGAAATGGGTTTTGAAAATACAGTCAATAAAGGTATATTAACACTAGACATACCATAACGGATCAAATGGCCCATTTTGAACTTTTGCATTGAAAATGCACGTATCATTTTATTGCTTTTGCACATTTGACTTAATGACTTTTTTGAACTAATTAATCTAAAGTTAATATAGTATTTTTTTTAAATTTTTTTGTTTATGTTGAGTAATACTTGTCGTATACTGTTATCTACCACAGCGGGTCATTTGAACCTGAGAGCATTCGTTTGTTTTAACAGTTTAGTTGCACATTTCTGCAAAAACTGTTACGCAAAGTAGTTCAATCAAAATAGCTGAGAATAATTTCAAGAAAATATGAAAATATTATATTGAATTTAGCTTTTTAGTGCTTGAAAAGGTAGCAAAAATTGAAAGTTTTGGTAAGTAGCTTATATTTTATTTTGATGGCTTTAGAAATACAGGTCACTTTTTATCCAGAAAATGTCGAAGCAAACAAGACAGTACAAGTTCTTAGAAGATATAAATAATATTGGCGAAGAGTTTTCGCAAATTGGTGAAGATGAATTTTCTGAAAATGAAGATATACTGGTTTCAAATGAAAGTGAGTTGGATTCTATAGATACTGACGATGAAAAGGAAAATACTGTGAATATATGTTGTGGACGAAAAATAAGAATAAGATTACTCTCAAGTTTTGAAGAAAGTGAAGTAGAAATAAATAAACAACATGTTGCGAATGATGGATCTGTTTGGGAAGAAATAAAAGTAGGTGGCACACCTGGAAGAATACCACTTTATAACATTTTCAGGCAAAAAGTAGGCCCAACAGGATATGCAAAACGTCATATAATGAAAGGTAATGTTAGTACTGCATTTTCATTGATAATTGACCACCGTATTATGGACCATATAAGATCATGCACAATAGAAGAAGCAAAGAGAGTGTTACGATCCGATTGGAGTTTATCTCAATAAAAATTAGATGCATTTATTGCAATTTTGTATGCCCGAGCTGCATATGGAGCAAATAATTTGAATATTTCTTTTTTGTGGAATAACATATGGTAGTATAATTTTTTTTCTGAAACTGAGCAGAAATAATTTCACCGAAATTCTTAGATTTATTAGTTTTGATAAAAAAAGTCAGCGGAGCCAACTTTTGAAAACAGACAAATTCGCTATGGTATCTACGATCAACGTAAGAGGTGTCAAATAGGATACTGTAAAGAAAATAAAACCAACAAAATTTGCTCTAAATGTAAAAAATATGTTTCTGTAAAATGTACAATGGACACACTTATATGTAAAAAATGCGATGAGCAATGAATTAAAAATTCTTATTTCTTACGTTTGTAATAGAAATGGTCAATATACTATTTATTTTTAATTATAATAAATTTTATTTTTATGTTAATTTCCTTCCTAACATTCATATTTCATACATTCAAGCAGGAAACGTGAAGTCAAGTCATTTGACCCGCCATGGTAGAAATAGGTATCTAAAAAGTGTTGGTATGATTAGTGTTAATAGAAATAAATTAAATTTATGTGATATTAATGTATTAAATAAATATAATAAATTTAATTAATATCAATGTCAAAAGTATGAAGGAGGACTTTCACTAATGATAATTATCATTTAAAATATCTTTTCGTTTACCGTATGTTCAGATTCCAGACGAAGTGAGCCGGATTTATATCTCACTCATACATGGCCTGCTCGTATTGATTTTGATAAAGATCCTTTAGCACCTAAAAAAGATTTAATTTCCTGTCCTACTACGTCGTTTAAAGAAGCATATTAAAGTACTGGATAAAGGAAGTGATTGTTTTAAATTTATATGCCAAAATATTAAAAATTTATGAGCAAAGTTAACGAATGGAGTCTTCAACAGTACTGAAATAAGACTTCTAACTAAAATCGATAATTTTTCTTTCATGGTGACAGATTTACAGCGTGCAGCTTGGTTTAACTTATATTGTGTTGCTAGACACGCCTTTGTACATCACGTAAATGAAGACTGAAAACAAAAAGTAGACTTATTATAGTCTAGCTTTTAAGCTATGGGTAATCCAAATGTAAGCATTAAAATGCCTTAACTATTAAAAAATAAGGACAAGCGCTAGCCATATTTGGGAACTTTTTAGACGAAAATGGTGAAAGACTACAGAAAGAAATGTAAGTGGCCGAAAAACATTTTAGCTCCTGCCTTAAGAAATGCGATTATAGGAAAGATACCAACTACGAAGTATAGTTACTGAATATAACATTTTTAGTGACAACTTGTATTTGGCCTATAAGAAAAAACGGTACATAAGAACATAAGCAGATAAATAAAAAACATAAACACTAAACAATCTTTATTTCAATGATAAGAATAAACCGTACATAGGAACATAATCATACAAACAATACAACTGAATATCAAATGATGTTTAAGAATTGAAATTCAGGATTTAATGCAGCCAGCCATGCTAGTTAGGAAAGCTTGTGCGCAACATGAATCATAAAAATTCATGCAATAAATAAGCAGAAAAAATATTCAATAATTATACTTCATAGTTGGTAATTTTTCCCAGTTTTTATATTTTATAGTTGGTATTTTTTCCAAGTTGGTATTATTTCCAAAAGCCATTGAATGCACATTGGTTTTTAAAAAGGAAAACCAGCTTCCACAAATTTTCAAAAACTGTTTTTTAAAAAATATTTTACACAACCTAAATATTTTCATAGCAAATTGTTATATTTTATATATGCTGATAAAAAGTTGTTTCGAAAACGGCACGACACTTTTTGATGCGCTTTTTCATAAGTTTCAAAAACAAAGTAATAGATCAAAAACAGTGTAAGAAAATTTAAATAATCTACTTCATGACTCGAATATTGAAAAAATAGGTCTCTGTATCAGTTAGCTTGGAATAAATGTCCACATTATATTAATATTTTATTGCTAATTTAATATGGTTTTAGTTTTATTGTAAATGAAGTAAAATTTTAATGCAAATTAAGAATGGTTGGCCACTCATAAATAAAAAACTGGGAAATTATTGATATTTTAGATTATTTTGTTGACAACAGTTGAAACATTAGTCGGATCGAGTTACAAGTAAAAATTGTGGCTTGATGAAAATTTGTTGATAAAAAATCATGCGTTTGTTAGTAATAAGCAGAATAATCGGAGTATGTGATAAGTTATTTAATCGAACACATTACAGGTAAAATGATATGAAAGCTATATTAACGGCTATATTAACTTTTATTATTAGTAAAGCATCGCTACTTCTTAAATGAATTACTATTGGAATCCAAACACTTCTCCCAGCGAACAGGTATAGACTCAAATGCACTACGGTAAAATAAGAGAGGAAACCTTTAAGAAATGTTTTTGACGGCCTCTTGTAAACTGTCTACATACATAGATTGTTGTCCTCTAAGTCTCTTTCAATTCTCTAAACAACCAGGAATCAGACGGCGTCGAATTCTGGCTGTTGTGGATGAGTAGTAACCTCAAATACAGCCACTCCAATCTTCTCTTAAGCAATCCGACTAGTGTGTCCCAGTCCATTATTGTGTTAAAACTCAATCTTCAATTTTCTCAATGGTCTGGCTATAGTATTCACTATTGACTATCTTTTTTCAACAAAGCCGATCAGAACCACTCCACCGTAGCTCAGAAAACGATGAACTTGAGCTTAAGTAGACATTTATTACCGGAACTAACTTTCCAAACTTTACCTTCTTCGGGTATCCACCATTGCAACGACTTGCATCTTAACACAGGCATATGAAGACAAAAAAGTGCCTCGTCAACAGTGACAAGACTATAAAAATCGAGTTCCGTTACGTGTTATAAATGGAAAGGTTATGAGAACATGGTTTCTGTCGATTTGTACATATTTCTAGAGTAAGGTACCTTTGGGCAAAGCGTGAGACTGTAACAATTGTCCTGCCGATCCTTTTAAGACTTATAGAGCATCTAT
The DNA here is from genome assembly GCA_022537955.1 of Schmidtea mediterranea. Lineage (NCBI taxonomy): Eukaryota > Metazoa > Platyhelminthes > Tricladida > Dugesiidae > Schmidtea > Schmidtea mediterranea. The sequence continues at coordinate 44,289,244 of CM039680.1, forward strand.
CAGCTAGTTGGTCATCACTCGACAATACTCAAGCACTATTTTCTTCAAGTATTCTATATTGTTCTCATTTATCGAGGACGTGATACGCTCTTCTCTTTTTTCATTACTCAAACTATGAGGTACCCTGTTTAACACTACAATTCAGAATGACACTTCGATACTCGACTTTATCCACAACTTCCTCTTGCATTAACATAATTGTGTATTATATCAAAATAAATGGTAAAGATCAATAATATATATTCCGGCAAAATTTGACAAATTCTGACTAAAGTTAAAGAAATTCATTTAAAACTTCCTGCATTCGATTACATATGATATCATTGTAACAGTGAATTAATGGAAATAAATTACTAAGAAAATGCAAAGGCAATTCATGCGAAATTAACAAATTCATGTTCATGTTTAGCCGATAGATTGCTAGATTTTATAATATCTTGTTTACGGTATTTTTTTTTATTTCAAAGTTGATTATATTTTCATAAATGTCTTGATTTTTATATTTATTGAGTAAATCAACCATTTAAATTAAGGTTACATAATTATGTTTTAAATGAGGCCTGACACTTTCAACAATAGATAGATTTGCCATTGAATTTTGATAATATATTTTTAACCAAATTAGATAAACCATTTAAACATGGATTAGTTGATATTTGGAATTTTCTAACTATTTAGACAAAAAGTGGACTAGCTTACGGTCGATGTACTAATGAGTGCAAATTTAGAACAAAGGTTACTTTTCACTCGTTTCTTCACACAAATTTCGTTACCATGCCACATAGCCGTCCTCTTGCTATAACATCCAATTATTCAGAAATAAACCTATAGATTTTAATTTTTCATGACAAATTTTAATTTTTTTTTATTGAATTAATTTTTAAAAATAATTTGGTAACTACGAGAGTCAAATTTACGTAAACAACCAACAGTGAAAAGATGCATATTTATGTTCTATAAGGACAAACAATAAAAACTATGCAAAGTTTCTCCATTCGATACGAATCCAATGAAAAATAAATTTTATCGATAAATTTTAAAAAGAATTCCTTGTTTAAATGAAATTAAAAATATTTTTATAATATATTGATTTTCAATATAAATCGATAGCCACAAAAGTAATTCAAAATCCGAATGCACATAATAAATCCATATAATAATATGTTATTGAAATATTTTCAAAATAAATCGATAATCGAAAAAATAATGAAGTTTCTTCATTCTATACGAATCCAACGAAAAATGAATTTAATCAATAATTTTCAAAAAAAATTCTATGTTCACGGACTTTGAAATATTTTCATAACATATCGATTTTTTAAAATATATCGATAATCATAAAATTAATTCAAAGTCCGAAAGCACATAATAAATCCATATAATATAATGTTATTGAAATATTTTCAAATAAATCAATTTTCACAATAAATCGATAATATTAAAAATGAATTTTCTTCATTCTATACGAATCCAACGAAAAATGAATTTAATCGTAAACTTCAAAAAGAATTCCACGTTCAATTGAATTTTGAAATATTTTCATTATATATTGATTTTAAAAATAAATCGATAACCACAAAAATAATTAAAAATCCGAATGAACATAATAAATTCATATAATAATATTATTAAAAAATAAAAAAAATCTATAAATGAACCTGCATCATATTTGGTCGATCTAATTTGGACGCAAACGAAGATAAACTAAAATTGGAATCGGTCAGTCGACGTGATATAGAATTACTATTCCAGGACTTGCTATCTGATTTTAAAATAATTACTGGATTTTCGTTCTTTCTCTCTGTTTGAATCATATTATTGAAACGCCCATCAAATGAGCGACTGCGATAACAATATTGGGCATTATGAGTCTCATTCACAACATTATTCGGAAAGACAGAATTATACGCTTTGTTGACTTCATCTTCTTCATTTATCGGTTCGCAAATATCGTGATGATCAAATATATCTGACATTCGACTGTCAGGCTTTTTATTTACAGCTTTTGGAAAACGGAGTTTCAATTTAGGATCTAGCTCTATATCAGATATGTCTGGGCTTGAGCAATTAGCACTCGTCGAATTAGATCCCGTGTCAAAAATAACCTATGTGAATGATTTTATAATAAAAATCATTGCACTTATTTTTAATGTAATATTATTCGATATTATTTCTTATTAGTATCATTATTATTTTTATCATTATTTTAATCATTATTATTATTATTACTATTATTATTATTATTATTATTATTATAATAAATATTATTATTATTAGTATTATTATTATTATTATTATAAATATTATTATTATTATTATTATTTTTATCATTATTTTTATTATTATTAATATTATTATTATTATTATTATTTTTATTATTATTATTATTATTATTATTTTTCTCATTATTTTTATTATTATTAATATTATTATTATAAATATAATTACTATTATTATTATTATTATAATAAATATTATTATTAGTATTATTATTATTATTATTATAAATATTATTATTATTATTATTATTATTTTTATCATTATTTTTATTATTATTAATATTATTATTATTATTATTATTATTATCATTTTTATTATTATTATTATTTTTATCATTATTATTATTTTTATCATTATTTTTATTATTATTAATATTATTATAAATATAATTATTATTATTATTATTATAATAAATATTATTATTATTATTATTATTATTATTATCAATATTTATTAAAAGATAACCACAATAAAAAACTCTTCGTGCGATATATTTCGACAGCATAACTGTCATTTGCAGCTACACAAAACCAACTAAAAATATTATGAATTAACTTATAATTTAAACAAATTATTTTTTTTATATTAATTTAATTTTGTAATAAATAAACTTATAAAAAATATTTAAATACTTTTAACTAATTTTAAAAAATAATTTAATTTATAAATTAAATTATTTTAATAATATTACAAAGGTTTTTAAAAAAAAACAATACATAAACATGATTTAACATACTTAAACTATTTAAAAACACTTAAAACATTCGTAGTCATAACACTTTGCACAACAATCTTTAGATCCAATGACCTTATCAGCAATGCTTCACATCCATTTTTACTATTATTTAGAATCTAAATATTAGTAAAAAATTTCTAAAATGATCTAAATTTTAGGTCAACACTCAATCCACACTCATTTGCTAAATGACACTCAGACTTTCTCAGACATCGATCCTTAGGATTTTTAATCAATTTGTCAACAGCCTCTTTTATCATCATCAATAAAATTGATTTAGAATATCCATTCTTTATCAACAACTCAACCAATTTATCAACACTTTTTACAGAATTAGCAAAAGTAGAAGATAAAGATCGTGAACGATAAATCAATCCTTTCACCATATTTCTCTTATACTTAAATTCACAAAAGCTTCCTGGAGAAGTATAAAGACCAGTATCAGTTGGTTTTCTATAAATCTCTGTCTCATAATGTTTATCTTTGCGTTGAATTAACAAATCCAAAAACGCAATCGATGACTTTCTCTCCGTTTCACATGTGAATACAATGTTCTTATGTAAACTTTTCATAAAATGCAAAATGAGTTCTACATGTTTCTAATTTTCAAATACAAGAAAAACATCATCCACATACCTTTTATAAACAATGGGTTTCTCAACTAGCCAAAAATATTGATGCGATCGTTGGTGCTAAAGGGGAACCCATAGCAACTCAATCTATTTGTTGATACCATTCATTATTGAAAAGAAAATTGACATTTGAAGTAACAAATTCAAGAAGTTTACGAAATGCCCTTCTATCCAAAATGTGATGTTCAGAATCATTTTCATCCCACAACGCACAGAATAAGTCAATTGTATCAACCAGTGGCACATTCGTAAACAAACTGCAAACATCAAACGAAACCATAACATCATCCATACTTCGTTTTTGTAGCTTTGCAATACAAGACACAAACACAAAGCTATCCTTACATTCAAACTCTGATCGCATTAACGGTTTTAATAATCAACTTATTTACATACACATCATAGTCAAGAATAATTATCCCTCAGTTTGTGAAATTACCAAAGGATCGGAAGAATGGAAAATTGCCTCCTCTTAAGGATGAAGAGTTTGTACAAAAAATGTTAGATGGTTTTATTGAGAAGAAGCTTATTAATGAATAGTCCAATAGGATTGCAGCCAGCGAAGCTATATGGGCTTCCAAAAATCCATAAAGATGGTGTACCTATAAGACCAGTTTTGCCGATGGTTGGTACTGCCCATTATAAAATAGCAAAGTTTTTAGATGGATTGTTAACATTTAACTTTTATTTTAAAATTATAATATTTTTATAAATAAAATTTTAAAATTAGTTAAAAGTAAAAAAAAATAATTTGTGTAAATTATAAGTTAATTCATAATATTTTTAGTTGGTTTTGTGTAGCTGCAAATGACAGTTATGCTGTATATATATATCGTACGAAGAGTTTTTATTGGTGTTATCTTTTAATTAAAACGTTGCCAAATTTATTTAATTGTTTATTAATAATAATTATAATAATAATGATAATGTTAATAAAATAATCAAAATCAAAATATAATATTATTAATAATACATAATAATATTAATAAATAAATAATTAATAAGTTTACCTGAGTCAAGCGACGCTCATTCATCGCTACCTGCTGCACTGCCGCGTATTTACTGCTGCTATTTGTACGACGAAGCATACTATTAGACGTTACGGAAAACTTGTGAAGATTGCTTGTCAATTCAGCATGATCGAAATTCATCGTTGAATCGTTTTGCCCAGTAATGTCTGTCACTGAATGCGACCGTTTATTTTGAGCTTTCAATTGCAGTGACATTCGCTTTGGAAAATTAAATTTCTTATCAATTTTCTGCACATACTCTGGACTCTGCACGATTCCATTTATGATCTCATCAATCAACTCTGGTGACAACGTGTTGTTGTTAGCGTTGTTAGATATTTGTCCACTGAACGAACTAAATGACCGGTATGATTTTTGCATCAGTTTGTTGCGAGAACGATTTGAAATCAGCCCCGTATCGGAATCGTATCCATCAGATACTGCTGAATGTAAATCAAATACACTGCTGATTCTTGACACACATCGACTAGGATACAATGGACCTGTGCCTGATAATCGTTCGGTTTCAGAATTAGACATGTATGATTCCAGTTCTCGCCTAACTGTTGCCAAGGATACCATGGCTTCAATTTCCTCATTTTCCTCCGTTTCTTCTCCTTCTAGAATCATACTGATTCTTCTTGATGCTTCAAAGCTGAGCTGTTTGCCTATGCTTTGGCTGACCTTACCATTTGCGTTTCCATTTGAATTTTCTTCTTTATTCGCTAGTTCACATTTGTGTTGGGATTTAAGTTGGATGTATGTGTCAACATATCTTCGTTTCAATTTCCGTTCAGCTAATAGAAAATACGTTGCGCTGATGTGATTGAAACCACCATCATCAAGAATTTTTTGAGTCTCTTCTACGGTCGCCAAATTACCCTCATTCATTTTTGTTAATATTTCAATGTGTTCTTCCAGCGTTAAATGATCTTGACTTATTAAAGGAATGCTATAATTTTCAATTTCGTATTCCAAAGTGTTGCTCGTACATCTCAGCCATTCATCGTTGATAATCACATCAAGACTTGCACGTTGATCAGCGTTACGTTTTAACATTTTCCCAATTAAACGACGACAAGATTCAGACACTCGAGTTGGAACGGTATATTTACAGTCCATTATATTCGCAATAGTTTCACTGTCATTTGTTTCATTAAAAGGCAGGGAACCAACAACCAACATGTATAAAATCACTCCTAAAGACCATATGTCGACTTTTGGAGCATCATAAGAATCTCCTAACAAAATTTCAGGCGCAGAATAGGCTAGAGATCCACAAGATGTATTTAATGTTTCACCAGGTGTAAATTTATTACTAAATCCAAAATCAGTCAATTTAACCAATTCCGACTGTTTGAAAAATACAACATTTTCTGGCTTTATATCACGATGCACAACATGTAGTTTATGACAATAAGCCAAGGCACGCAAAATTTGTCTAAAATAATGTTTTGCTTCTTCTTCAGGTAATCCATTATTTCCATTTGTTAATAAATAATCATATAAGTCTCCACCATCTCCTAATTCCAAAACCAAATACAATTTATTCACTGTATCTATTACTTCGTATAACCTAATGATATTTGGATGCTGTACCAACTTCATACACATCACCTCAGATAATAACTGTTCACGAGACACTTTATCCAATTTAGTTTTATCAATCATTTTGATCGCCACTTTTTCTTGGGTAAAAACATGACGAGCTTCCTTTACCACAGCAAAATGACCTTTTCCAATGGTTTTTCCGATATTGTATAGACCAGCAACTTGATTTGTTATTACACTTTGTACAATGTCTTCATTATTAAATATTGGCATTAGTTGAGAAATAAACGCAGTAAAAAAATATTAATTAGTAAATAACTATCAAATTATCATATAAAATTTTAACAAATTCCATTTTACAGGTACAAAATTGAAAAAATAGAAAAATAAAAACTTAATTTTAGAAAAGTTATGATTGAAATTTATAACTTAATTAAATTTTAAATATTAATACTAAAAGTAAATAAAATGTATATTAGAACAAATCACTTTCATAAAAATTAAATTGCTAATATTTTTGTATAAATGTTTTTTTCTTTATAATTTTATGTAAATATTTTAATAAATAGTGAAGACAATCAAATTTAATGCATTAAATTTAAATTATGATTTTCTGGTTTATGAAATTATTTAAGCAAAATTGTTTCTAATTCATTAGAGTAGCCCCTTAAGACGTGGAGCATTAACATAATATGTTGGTAATTCTCTTTGACAAAATTCAGGTTTAAGTCGCGCTACATTTGTTTTGTTTTGTTTTGTTTATGGCTGTGTTGTATGCTTTTTCTTGAGCTTATAAGTATCTTATAAGTATGATATCTTGGTGAGAGGGAAGTATATTGCACTAATCGAACCTATACAGTTTTGCATCTGACAAAATCAGTCGGAATATGTTGTTTGTTAGTGTTAGTTGTCGATTGAAGTATGTTTGTGTCCTTGTCAAGTCTAACTCGTCGAACGTTGGTCGTTCTACACTCTGTAAATGATTTCCTCTTATTGATAATGACGTACCAAATAACATGTTAGCTGGAGAAGCTTTACTTGTGTTGGAATATGACTTTATTTATCTTAACAGTACTAGTGGCAGTGATTTTATCCAATTCTATTTATTTTTCAGTACCACTCGATTCGTCCATTCGTCTGTTAAGTAAAAAGCTGTGGTTTTAATTTGTTTAAAATAGTATGGCTTTTATAAGTTCATGAATATATCAGATTCAAATTAAGTACCTTGATCCATAATCACATTTACTGACACACTGTATTTAGAAATTCGAAAAGTCTTTAATCAGGATCCACTGACAATATGATCGAGAAATGATACGGAGTCCTTGCCAAAGAGAAATTAGGCCTGATTTAGGTGTAGATTCTGATTTAAAAGTCGACGAAAAAGCTCTAGCAAAGTCTTAATGTGATTATCACCTGATTCAGATTATATAATAATGTCATCGACGTAAATTTTTCAGTACCTGTTTAATGAACTCATTAAAAGTTTGTGATACATTAAGTAATCCAAAAGGTATATAAATTTATTTAATTAAACCGAAAGTAATCGTTATAGCAGTCTTTGGAATGTCTCCGGTTGACAATGGTAATTGATGGCTTAGAGAAAATAGAGAATATTTCAAATTTGCTTGTAATATCATGAATAAAAACATTGGATAAGCATCAAGTATTATCACATAGTTTCATTTCCTTTAGCATATAACTGCAAGTACAATAAATTATGTGGATTGAGTGGTGGATGAGATGGAGCTGAATAAATATATAATAAATGTCATTGGTACTATGCCACATACATTGGAGTGACTGCCCATAATCTCAGTTTTCAAGTTCTTGATAACTCTGGAGTGATAGAATTGAAAACTATGAGTGAACACAATTGTTGTCTAGAATTTGTGTTTCTTGGTGAATTTCAAGTCTTACTTAGATTGTATTTGGAACTTGGTTATAAATATATATGCCATGAGTACAACGCCAAATACATTTGAATGACTGTTCGTCAGTTCCATTCTCAAGTTATTTATCACAGTCATTTTATGGAATTGATTGATATTAGTAAAAACAATTTTGTTCTGCAAGATGAAAATAAATGTAAAATGTCTTTGTTTAAAAGTTTAAAGATATTTTATTTAGAGTTTATTAATATTTTGTTAAATTTCAATTTTATAAAATATAGTAAATACAATTTTTAAAATAATTTAGATTTTTAAAACAGAATTGAATTGTTCCATTCACTGTGGAACCAAGTAATACACCAGCGTTTTTGATATTCCAAGAAAATCCAAAATCTCCCTGAGAATGTCCTTGAAGAACGAGATCGGGCTTACATTTGCCACTTTGATCTTGCTTTCTGGGATGTCTCGTATAATTAATTAAATATACATTAATATCTGTATAAGCAGTGACTAAATCATATCCTCCAAATTCATCTTTCTCAGAATCATAATATCTGGATTCGAAGCATTTATATTCATTTGGTACAGTCACTGATGTAATGAGATAATCTTGTTCTTCAGTTTGTGTACCAACTATAATTCGTCCAGTGAGAATGTCGATTATTTTTCTTGGATAGTTTTGGAAATTTGAATCGTAATCTATGGTGAATCCAATGAAGACAGTTCTCAATGTTTTCCTTCGTCCATTCGCGATAATCATATGGAAATTTAAATATATTTCTTGTTTTCTCAATAAATTCGATGTCTTTCTGATCAAAATCACAGTTCCGATTCTTTTCTTGAAGAGTTTTACAAAATTCTGGTGAGTTCACAATTCTAATACAGGTATTCTTTTTGATAACGGGTACCCCATTTTTGTTAATTATTGATATTTGAGTGTGGCTTAATGAATGAATACATAGAGTCTTCCGTGAGATCGATATTCTATTATTATTGGTCAACTGATCTTGGGATATTCTGTTACTGTATGGAAGATCTTTAGTTTCAATATTTTGATGATTATCATATAACGAAAATGATTTGTGGTAATTGTCATAAATACTGCTGTCCAAACTTTGCGTAATTAAAATAAAATCCAAAAGATTAACTATTTCTACAATAATTAAAATTTCAAAGGGACAATTTCAAAATTTATATTTTCAAATTTCTAAATTTACATAGCAAGACTTAAACAACAGTTTTAAATATTTTTTAATAAATAATTAATTTTTCTTTTTTCAAAAGTTTTTATAATTTTAACTATTCTCAATTTCATTTTTTTATTCTCTCATTTTTTAAAATTTTTAATTATTGTTGTTATTTGGAGAAAAGACTCAAATTTTGAATCCATTCTCTAAGTTAATAAACTACATGGGGTCTAAGGAAACTAACTAACCAAATTTTCAACACTATAATATACGTTGGATGGGTGCTTTCTTTAACTTTCTTTTGTTGGGCCAGAACGTAAACGGCCTTGAAGAATGTTTAAATGGATCAGTAACACACATGCAAACATAACATGCAGATTTAAATAAACCTGGAAACACCAATTAAACCTATCAAATATGAGAAAATAAAAGAATTAAATATAAATTAATAAACATAAAAATAAATTAAAATAATAACAAAATGCACCAAGATCCGCACGATACCAACACAAACACAACAAGAAAACAAACAAATTCGACAAAATTGGAAAAATTAATAAAAGTTCATTAAAATGAGAATTAAATCGAAAAATTTGAATTAGTAATAATTTAATAAAAATTCTAAATAAAAAATTATAAAAATAAATCAAAAAATAATAAAAATAAATAATAGAATTTGCTAGAAAATAACAAGGTCGAATTTTGTTTTACTACATCAAATTTCACACGCAAGAAAAATAGGTATATATACTGATCCATTTTCACATTTAACTTAACCAAAAACCGTTTTTCAGACTATTGTTAAAACCATTTTGAAACTATCTATTGAAACTTGTTTTAGCCGATTATTTGTTTAAATCTATCTCCAAGTCAAGTTCGAATTTTTAGGTGAGAATTATTTATGGTGGAACCCTCTTTCCACGTCCCGTCCATAGCATCTCGGTAGAGCTCTGCTGGGCGTCGACGTGGGGAGAGTGGCATTTCGTTTTATGTTATTTTGATGCAATGTGATGATATTTGTTAATGGAGGGTAATTTTATTGGATTGTTATATAATTAATAAATATTATTGATAATATTAACCTGTTTTATATACTTAAATAATTAAATAATTTTGTCGAAATTTTTCCGGCCCACAGCCAACACATAACGCAAGAAAGTAAAATCTACATAGTGCAGATGCATGTAAGTGCGTGGAAAATCGCCAATGATATGTACCCGTGAAGACTCAGCGTGAGCAACGCAGCGGTCGTAACGTCAATATTTATCCCTATAGCTGAAGCGAGAAATAAGGAAGAAGTCTCTGGCTACTTCCTCGTTTCTCAATTCTGTAAAATCGACCTAAAATTCTATTACACACGGCTTAAAATTATCACACCGAGTAGTCCAGTGGGCACTCAATAAATATAATGTAAATACAAATGCGCCTAGGATCTATTAAAGGGAAAGGGTACGGGGATAAATAAATTTGAAATCGTTGGTATGGATAAATTGAATTGATAATTGAAAATAACTTGATTAGTAGTATGTTAAATTGCATTTACGTCATTGAAATAAAAAATAAAATAATAAAATATCATAAGTAGTTCAGTGAGTCCCTTAAATGAAATTTATCCATTGGTTTAAATGATTTTCAAATAAAAATAAATGTCTCCTTGATTAGTTTAGATCAAATAAAATAATTATTTGGAAAATTTAAGTGGCTCACGGTTTAAACTAAATAAACTCATTGATTCAGAATTAAAGTAATTTGGATAAAATAAATTTTGATTAAACTCATATAACTCTTGTGTAAAAGGGAAATAAAGCTTGGAGTCATTAATTCAAAAGTTGAAGATAGTTTATTAAAATTAATTAGCTTATTTATGGATTCAAGTAAATTTTTGATCAAAAGCACGAAATTCTCTGGGTAAATAGGAAGTTAAATTGGTTTAAAGACCAAAACTTATTAAAATAAAGTCTTTTATTTTTAAGATAAGTTAACGGTAAAGAAACCCATTCAAAGTATTTAGTTAGGAAAAATTGGAGTGGCTTGCAGATTAAAATTAATGCATTAAACATTGGTCAAGACTAGGTAAATTCCCATTTATTGATAAAGTGATCCGCTAATCAAGCTGAAGTAACGTGTGGAGAGAGTAGAGCGAAACTATGATTAAAAATCGAATTACTATAATTGATAATCACCTGTGGCATAAGATTAAAGTGATCCGATAGGTAAAATAAGATCAGGTACCAAATTAAATCAAAACCGAGCGTGTTTAATAATTAAAATAGTGACAATATCTTCCCCACCTCTCATGTAATTAAGCGATGTTCAGCATAAAAAATCCAAAGAAAATCGGTTAACTTTAGAATGAAATTTGAATAGTCTAAATAATTCAATAAAATTAAAAATTATAAAATACGAATAAAATGGAGAAGAATTTATTGCATTAAAATCACCACGAATCTCCGTTCCGACAATAAATCAACCCGCTAGTATAACGCCCACTTGTCCTTAAAACTTCCCTCATCTCAGCGACAACTGTCATTATGAATTTCCACTAGTCAGCCTTCACGACACGATCAGAATTCAGGTAATGTGCGAATCGAAAAACAACACCCAGATAATCGCCACGAGTGACTCCCAAAACTGCCTTGACATAGAATCATAAACCGATCGATAGTAAAAATAAAACTCACTGATCCCATAGAGCAACCTATGCACCCATGCTGCAGCCGCACCAACTCCCCTAATATAAGGACCACCCAAATGTACCAAACTAGATTCGAACGCATACCTGTGTTAACTCCAAATCTCGTCCTCTGAAGAGATAAATGATTTAGATCTTAATAATAAATCAATAAACCTGAATTGTAATTCATAATAAATCCGTTACAATCAACTACCCCGGCACAAAGGGCGAACGGATGTCGCCACTGCATAGGAATACACAGATTCCGAAATTACTGAATGTCGACGGTGATGTCATGTGTGAACATCCTGTTCGACATTAAAGGATGACGAATGCGTCAACAGTTAGTTCACTGTGCTAAATCGTAAAATTATGTAGATGCAAGTAATCATCCCAATTTGATTAATAATTGAATTCATAAATGCACTAATAATCATTCCAATTTGAGAAATAATTAGAATCATAAATGCGCAAATAACCATTGCAATTTGACAAATAATTAAAATTATTAATACGCAAATAATCATAGGGAATCAAAACCATACAGTAGACGAACCGAGTACAGATCAATAAGACCCCTCTATACGATAAACACAGATAGATTCCTTCCCGAAACGATAACGCCTAAAAGGATGAACGACCTAAATCCAACATAAAGAAACCATAGAAATCGCCCGAACACACAAACCTATACATCACATCGCCATAATTCTTATGATTCCAGTTCAGATATCAAGTTCCCCGAACATTAACTTAATCAATCGATGTACCCCTGAAATTAACCGGCGATTCAAGATTATATGAGCCTATGACTATTGATTAAACGTTCATATACCTAGTAAATTGTGTGAGAGTGTATTACATCAAACTCATTTCAGAGGAACTCATGCTCCCAAATTGGATTTCAGCACAAGAGGCCGATGAATGGCGCCGAGCCTGGAAACGAGCGCGCCCGTCAATGACTCTCGAGGAACCACGTCCAAAACGATCATGCCCAACTCTATGGCAAATCCTAGGCCGAGGGAATGACCCCCGCCAACCAGAGGAAGAACAGTACCCTGCTGAGGAGATCATCGACCATGCGCGAAGCCTGCTGGCTCAGTGGGAAAAGATTCAAGAAGAGGTCGACTTGCACGTTGTGAAGGCGAGGATGTACCTCGCCAACGTTGAAGAGGACATCCTCGTCGGGCGCATCGTGGAGACGTACCCGGCTCGACCGGCACGCAACACTCGACGTCCGGTGCCCATCATCCCCGGTTACTCTCCGGAAGAAGGAGTCAAGAAGTTTCTTGAAGAGTCCTGAACCTCCAGGCACAAGCGCAACTGACATTTTATCCTAGTGATGTTGTTATTATTGAATTACAATGAGTTGTTCATCTTAATTTTTTTTTTAAATTTCCCTCCTATAACTATGTTTGGAATAAGCAGAATTCTCCTCATTAAATAAAGTTAATCTGAGTATTTTTTCTTTATAGTAATGTCGGTCCTGAAACTAATGCAGAGCGAACTAGACCGCGCTAGGCAGGCAAACGCGGAGCTACTCAGTCAGATACTGCAATTAACTCGCGAGGTGCAGCAGGTCAAAACGACCTGGTCCGACCCCAAAAGGACGAAGACACTCTATCATCGACTCACTGCAACTCAAAAGGGCTGGGCTGAAGAACGCCAGCTCAATCAGAGTCTTCGCACACAGATCAGGGGCTTAGAGGTTGCCCTAGCAGCCTGCCGGGAAGGGGAAGCGGTAACGTATCCGCTCGTCTTCGCCCCTTCCCAACTACCGAGTCAACGTGCCGTTGATGGCGCCGCACCAAGCTCAAAGTCGACAGCCATTCAACCAACCATCCGCCGGCCGGGACGTAAGGAACGGGCCCGACGCCGAGCCGCACAAGCATCAAGTCGATCGAATTAACTTATCATTGTTATGCATGTCTTTTGTTCATTAAATAAATCAGCACTTATGTATTTAGTCATAGCGGGTTAGACTCACTCTCATCTACGCTAATCAGTCTACATTTCCATGTAAGGGACCCAGCAAAGCGAGCATAGGTCTTCTATCGACAGCTCGTGAACCCGAGGATTGTCCGAGCAATTATAGTATTAGCAGTAACACTCAATTTTTGCGGGCAATCCACCACTTGAACACATTACCAACGTTGCCTAGCAACGGGTGCCAAGTGGCGGTTAGCATCTTTTTGTATGGCGTTACGAGGGCAACTAGAAGGATAGGCAAGATTTGAAACCCTGTAACCCACCACTTTAATTATTTTAATTTATTTTTAATTTATATTTTTTAATTTATTTTATTTTTTAGTTAAGTAGTTTATTTAAATATTTATTAACTTTTACAATTAAATCAAAATATTATTGCTTATTCTATAAATGAATATGGAAAACGCTTACTAAAACTAATTATCTAAGTTTCTTTTAAAAGGTTAAAATCTAATTATTAACAATAAATAATACTCTTTGGACAAATAATGAACTATATAAACCATTAATTTACAATATCTATTTAGATATACACAACGAATACACATTTGTTTGATTGTTTATAGGATCTGATGTCTTTTTACCATCCATACATTGTAGAGTTTTTTTCGGTCTTGAAAGTATTACGTTGATGCTTGACACTTAATATATTTTTTTGAGGGATGTTCACTGTTCCACCATGAGTATACACTTTTTTGCAAGCTTCAAGTGTGAGATCAGAAATTACCAGGCTTTTAGAGTGTTTTAACTACCAAAAAACGAATCAGTGTCACCGACTACGATATTGATTTGGTAGTTGAATTCCCATATATAACTCTGTTATTCTTTGTATTGAAACTGTTACATGCGAAGTTTGGATAAATCAATTATGGCTTGCCTAACGTACATTGGACCATTTCTTTGATAAGCTCAACTACTATATGTACACTAGAGCCTCAAGTTGCGTCGTTAGTGCGTTACAATAAATCTCGACGCATCTCGAAACAGCGCAATTCGAATTTTAATTTTGTATACATTCGCACCTGTTTTATATAATAGGTTCCGATAAAATCTGAAATCCATGTTTTTTAAAAAAAAATTAGTTATATTGCTACATATTTAAATAAAAAATAGGTATGAATAGATTAACTATTATTTAATAAGTTTTATTAAACCAAAAACTAATGCAAACATTATTAAAATTTTAAAATAATGTAAAATAATGAAACAACATAAATTTATAGAATTTATTCAGATTCTAATTCATACGTTGGTTCAGGATTTGGAGTTTGCTTCTCTTTTGGTTGTTTTATTATAAAATTATTCAGAGTTATTTGAACAGCCTTTTGTTTTTTATCCAACTAAATTTTTTTATAACAACTGATGGAGGCCTCTACAGCTTCAGTAAAATATGATGTTTTACGTCCAAAGATATTACTTTTTTATTTCTTTTCGTAGATTTTTTACCATTTTCAACGCATTGGAACAACGTAACTCGAGGCTCTAGTGTATTTCAAATGCTGGATGTTTGTGAAATCCACAGACTCGTATGAAACCAATTCAATTGAATTCTAATTCTTCCGCACTAACTCGTCCTCCAAAAGTGATAATTTAATTCTAGAATTTAATTAATATCTTAATAATTTAAATAAATATTACCTCTTCAATCAATAGGAGATATATCTGAGAGCCGATTGAAGTACTATTATATCCTAAATCAAAGAACAAATTCTTGAAAATATCATTAAACATTTGTGTCTGTGCTGGTCATATAACGTACAAATTATAAAAGTATTTTAGATATTATCTTAAATTATTTATATTAAATATATAAAAACGAAAAACAAAAATGTTTTTTGTTTAAATAAGTTTTTTAGAAAATGCAGGAAAATAAAATGTCAGATAATCAAATCTTAGACAAATTCAACAATTTCAAATTGGCAATATCAGAACAATTCAATTAATTAAATTCAGAAATGTTTAATGAAAATAAAGTTTTACATGAAGTTTTGATTTATACTTTATTCGAAACTTCACAGTTTCATTGATTCCTTATTATAATAAAGGGCATTGATTGCAATATTTGGGTGGGTTCAATTACCTCAAATTCATAAATGTTGACAAATTTCATTGGAAACCAATCAGATTTCCATTTTAAGTCTAAAAATAAAAATCAATTATATCATTACAAATATATATAATCTTTTAAATTATAATTCGTAGTTCTTTTTCTTCTATTTTGCAAGCAGGTTCGAATTGGTTGTATACCGTTGAAATCTTGACTGAAATTTTTTTTTCTTTGAAATTCATCTCTTGGTTTTTGAAATTTGTTTTTCCTATCAATCTGATTTTTATTCCATCAATGTGTATCGGCCATTTATTAAAGCTGAAGCATAATAGTTATTTGAAACCGCTGCCACTTGTATCTTCGATTTATCTTCATCCATTTTATGCAATATTCTTTTGTTATATTCTTCTAATCTTAGTCTTTTCAAATAATCTTCTTCATCAAGAATTTTATCATATTTATTGCGACTATTTTCATCCAAATATGCTCGAACAATTACTTTTCTTTGTCTGTTGTCAAATTGAATTATTGAAAAATAAGATTCAATTTTCTCGATAAATCCATCCATAGTATGTCCATTTGAATATGTCTTAGATTGAGTGAGGATTTGCAGTAATTCTTGAGTTGAAAGCGTGGAGAAGATTAAAATAACAATGTATAATGAATTTATTAATGAAAGTCCGACAATATATATATATATATATATATATACTTGTGCCTACAGCACATGCAATCATAAACATTATAATTATAAGGGTTTACATATGGGAGACAAAGAAATCAATTATACTTATATAATTACATAACTGTGATTTTTAAACCACAAATCGGCTTTTATTCTAAAAATAAGGTTTTTTACGGAAATCCGACACTTTAAACAAAAATGCAAAATGGCGACTTCATTTAAACAAAATCGAGATTACACAATATGACCTATTATATAATATGACCTTGGCCTAGAGGGGAAGGTGTAGTGGTCTAGACTTGATACTGTATAGTACTCCAGAAATTATTTGTGAATGAGAAGATTTAAAAGTCTCTTTAAAATCTGCAAAATAAAAATTAGATAAATTTTACTTAAAAATATTACATGAATTGATTTGATATTCATAGCATGGAACTTTAATTTACATAAAAACAAAACATTTAACTTACAATTTATGAAATCTGGTTTAGTGCATACACATAAATGCATGTGTACACCAAGCGAAGTTGAGGTAAATCACCTATAATATAAAACAAAAATCAATAAATTTATAGCATATAAACACACCAACTCACCTTGAGGTTGCTTGTAAAATAGTCACTGAGACAAACCCTACACTATAGAAACACAAAAATTGATAGATCAATAAAATAATGCACATTAACACAACCCATAATAAAACATGCATGCAAACTTTTAATATGTAGCCATCAGAAGTTGAAAAAACCCTTATAACAAATTAATTTATAGACATTTTTGAGATATTTTTAGAAAGAAAAATGGTGAATCTCAGAATGGAATACATGATGCGATATTTAGAAGAAGCATGGATGGATTCTGAATTAATATATATATTGATGAATGTGGCTTTATTACTTGGACAAGCCAGAAACTTGGAAGAAATAAAAAGGTGAGCGATTATACACCACACTTCCAACGAACAGAGGGCGAATATGTCATTGGCTCTCGCAATTGAAGTCAATGGACCAGTTCATCATAAATTAATAGTAGGATCCTATAAAAAGGATACCTACCAGATCTTCATCAACTAAATAACTGTAAAATTGAATGGAACTGGATATCGTTTAATCCACGACAATGCTTCAATTCATGGTGGTGCAATATCACTAAATAATGTTATTGAACATTTACCACCATGTAGTCCTTTTCTGAACCCAATTGAAAGTGTGTTCAGTAAAATCAAATTCAATATTCGGAAATCTATGTCAAGAGCAGGTGGATTCAGTTCCATGAATTTTCAATCCAGATTTGATTTTCTGAAGGACGCATTGAATAACGAGCTGGTGAAAGAAGACTACAGTGATTTAACTAATTACTTTGTGCATATTAGGAGATTTTGTCTGAAATGTATAAAAAAAATACATATTTTTGGAGATTAGTTATTGTTACTTACTTGATTTCCTAAATATTATTTATAGTAATATATATGAAATAGTTGATCAAAGTTATATTTAAGAGCTTGAATTATGATCATATTTCCTTATGAAATCATAATTCAAATAAAATTTTTTAACTTTAAGTTTTATAATTATATAAAAAATAACTTACTTAGCAGCCATTTTTAAATGCATTTATTTATGTATCAACTTGAATTATAGCGGAATTTATCTCAATGGAGCTTGGTGTATAAATTAGCTGTATCAATAATAGCGATGGAATTAATAAAAATCCTTTTGTATGTTACGCATTTAAGAAGCAATATAAATAGTTTATTTTCTACTGAATAATACTTATTTGTTTTGCTAAAGTACTTTAAAATTTAAAAAATTAATTTCGTCGCTTACAGTGTAAAACAATTTTTTGGAATCTAACTTCAAAAATATTTCAAAGAAAATTGTTTTTTGAACTTGTTTGTACTTTGCCATGTTGATAATTGTAGCAAGTAAATTGCAAAAATTTAATTTCAAATGTGTTTTGTCTTTGATAAATAATTTAATTCACAAGATTAAATGACAAAATCAGTGAAAATCTCTTAAATATTAGAACTGCAAAGGGAGGGTGTTAGTTTATCCATTTAGAAGAATTAAGTACAACATTAGAAGCATAATATTAAATACCTTAGATTACTTAGCCCACGAAAAAATAAAAAAAGTCTTTTAATAACAAATAACTGTAAATATTTTAGGAAAATTCACTAAATTATGTAATTTTAATTTGAGATTATAACTTTCAATAACCATTCTAGCCTGCACTGCTTAATAATAACTTGTTTTATCGAAGATGGTACTAGTATTTATTGCACCCATTAAAATAATTCGTAAATTCAAACTTTTATTTATGTGACAAAATTAGAACAAGGGGATTATTTTACGTACCCAATATCACGAGTAAAAAAAATCAACAAACAGTTTATTCGCCAAACATTCTTTTATTGTATATATTTATCTTAAAATTATATTTACATAAAAATTGATAATATATTACTTAAAACTATACTTTACATATAATACTTATAAACGTCCTTTTCTAATAAAATCCAATAAAAAATCATTTTTCTATTTTTATAACTCTGGGTTTTTAAAAAGTGTAAAATTATTTTTTTAGAAATTAAAACAAGTTTTTTAAAAATAAAACAATTTTCTAAAAATATTTATTAATATTTATAATACAAATTCCACTCTATGATTTTTTTTTAAAAAATAAAATGAAAAAATAAACACCTAAGCGTTTAATATAAAGTTTAATATTTAATATTTATTGTATTTAAATAAAAATATATCATTAATATTTGTAAGCTATTTATAAACTGTGGAAGATTGAAACAAAATTTTTAACATATTTAATTTATATAATCAAATGATTGAAAGGAATGAAATATTTATGAAAAATAGTTAATATATAATGAGTTCAATATTATAATTAGGATAGCCCTTTATATAAAGACCTAAACCCTCATTTATGTTTATTAATAGATAATTGTTTGCATACTGAGTAGTTGAATTTTCGAAGTGGATTTTGTTTCAGTTTTTTCAGTAACTAAAAAAAGATTAAAAAATAAGTTTAAGATAAAATATCAAATCAAATTTTGTACATTGATGCAATATCAGAAAATGTCTTTAATATGAACAGCGGACTATGATGTAATATTCCGTTTTAAAAGTTATTCTATTTATTGTTATTTAAGATTTTTAAGCAAAAATTGAAGAATTTTCATAAAATTCCTCATTATCAAGGCCATAGTAATTATTTCAGATTTTTGAAGTGAGTTTAAACCTTCCTTTAATAATGAAGTTTTGAGACAAATATTAGGAAACACTGCTCATCTTACCTTGAACGTCTAACCTTATAATGGATTGAGAAGAATTTACAAATTATTTACACTCCATAACCCCTGAAGAACAAACGGGGATTATGCTACTATAAATAAAAATTGCTAATCTAATTTTGAATCGCATTTTTTGGAAAATATCTATGAATTAAAACGAGATTTCGGTGCATTCATTAATTGGCAAACATAATTTATCTTTTACTTTTGTTTTAATTAGACAAAATCTTCAAAATTTTTAATTATAAGTATTTTAATTTTAAAGTTTTTGAAATATTATACTAATAAAATTTGTGTTCAAAATGATCTTTGACCTCATTACTTGTCGCTACGCCTCACCACGGAACCTTAGCAACAGCTTTGAAAGTATTTCATAAAACGAATATACAAAAAGTTTAAATCGAAATTAAATTTCATTCAAGAGTTTAGAAATAAAATTTCTATGGGATAGAAGAAAAAATTACGAGTCATGGCAACTGGATTCGTTGAGTAATTTTCCATTTACGATCAAGAAATATGACGAAACCCATTCATGAAATAAAATAAATCTTGATAACGGGCCAAATAAGATCCCGATTGGGCTCGATGTTGATTAAATGCCGGAATAAGTCAAAATTAGTTTTCCAAACAATTCATAAACTTTATCAAAACAGAAATCTACAAATAAATGAAACAATTACAATATTATTTTTCAATAAATTAAATAAAAAACATTTTTTTAATTATGGAAAATATGGAATTAAAAAAAGAAGAAATTAAGAATATTTAAAATTTTTAAAAATATATAAATTTATTTTTTATATAATTTTTTTGCACCGATTTTCATTTTAAAATTAATATATTCTTTGACCGAAGTTTAGAAATCTTCAAATGAATGAAATAATAATGAAATATAAATAATGACCAACTTAACTCCTCATTTTTCTGTTCTTTGAAAATTGCCATTTTGCAGTAAAGTTCCATTCTTTAACTATAGGGAAATGGTAGTATTGATTTTTAGGTGCAAAATTATTCAATGTGGATGTTACAGTCAGCTATTTACAGTCAGCGACAAAATAGATTTTTGACTATAGTCAAAGCCCTCTAGCTTAGAAAATGATAATTTCGTCGAATTTAGACTCTACTGAAAAAATCATTTTATACCATAATCGGAACAGCAAAAAAAACAGCAAAAACAAGTTATTGATGTCAATATACAATAATTCAGTATCATCATTCAATTTATATAAAGTTTGTTTGCGATTGTCAACCTGCCTCTGATTCCAACTTCATAGAAATTGTCTATTTAGTTATCTTAGCTAATATCATCAAGACTGAAGATCATAACATTCAAGGAATAACAAAAATATTTAAAAGTTCCAAATCATAAAAAGTTGATGATTAAAATCTTTCACGAGATGGACGTCTAGCTTTAGATAAACCACCAGACAAGAACTTTCTAACCCTGTGTAAGTATCACTTTTTCATAATTTTCTCTCAATAGTTCACTGTCTCAAATTTCATAAACTAAAATTGAAAGAACTGTGCTTCACAATACAAATGAACCGAACAAGTCAATAACCCCACTTCAATATTAAATTTGGAAATCTAAGTAAATTGATGTAGAAATCTTGCAAACATAACAATAAAAGTTGTGAATCCATTCTTATTATCATGATTGTACGAAATTTGTCAATGGAATTAAAACTCGATATGACTTCTCGTGTTCACAATCAATATAATCAAAGAAGTAATTCTCAACAAAATATTTATTTAAAAATTTTTTAATGATTCACTTATGAGATAATATCAAAACGGGTGAACACTCAATCGTAAGATAACCCCCACAATGTACTTTTATTTTACTTCTCTTGTCGCTCATCCCGGCACTTCTTGTTTTACCAAAATAATTTTATTTTATTGTCAGCGCTTTTATAGATATTTCTTGCTTATTAATAGCCACTAAAATATCAATGTTTACTTTTTTCTTTAATTAATTTTAATTGATTTTTATAATTTTGCAATTTCGCAATTTTATTTCTTGTAATTATTATAACCACAACAATATTGTTACTCGAGGTCAACCTTAAAAAATTTAGCTATGTATAATCTTTAGTATTCAAATTTCTTCTTTAGGACACGACTTTTGTAATTCTGAAAACAAATTAGCATGTTTTTAATTAAATAATTATTAATAAAATTTAACGTAAAATTAATTGACTTAAAATTTCTTTGACATTATTGCTATTCATTTAAACAGCACAATAGTGCCCAATAAAAGACTTAAAGTGCCTTAAAGGATGAATTATATTTCTAAATATTTTTGAAACATTTATCACAATTATATTGACATTTCTAATGAAACAGAGTAGGACTCCAGTTTGTCCAGTGAAGGACAGCATAAGTTGGTTCAATGAAGCAACTGAAATATTGAAGGTAATAGTGAACTTTTATACCCGCTGAATAATGGGGGGGGAAAGGTATTTGATTATATTTTTAGTTTCATACTTAACATCTAAACTGCCGACATATTTTGTGGGAAAACTACATAAACCGTCGGCTCATTCCGAGACACCTTTCTATATTCTTAGAGTACTTATAATAAGAAAAAAACAAATATCGTGATATTTTATGTCTATGTTTCTACAATTGTATTGCTACGCCTTAGTGCACAGCCGACTATGATGATGTCCACGTTTCAAGGGAAAATTGTGAATGATTTGCATATTAACGTAATTGGTACAGAATTGTTAGACTTTTAGAAGTATAAAGCAAAGAATAAATCAGAGACGATCATATGAATTATTATTGCATCGCCTTCTCTACCGTGGGAATGGGACAATTTAATGTCAAATCGTTGTTTAAATGGAAAAATGGTCATAATAATAAATAAATAATAAATAATAATAATAATAAAACAACTGAATAAATGACCGGAATCGCCTGTTATATGTCGAATTTAGTAGGGATAATTTTCTTAAATCTATCAAGAGGTTAATAGGTGGTAAATATTGTGTCTTAAAGGATAAATGTCGTCCTTTACATACGAATCAGCTAATAGCATTTGTTACATAACTCAATTTGTCCGATGATTTCATGATTGTCTTTGGTGTAGAAATGTTCCAATGGGATCTATATATCACGAATTCTGAGGTTTCAATATTAAATATCTTGATCAAGTTTCATTCCATATACAATAATAGGATTTCTCTGATACCTCTGAGATATAAACATAAAATAAAATGTTTTATTATCTTTGGAAAATAAGCCCAAATTCTTTGGATTTTTCCATTAAAGGTAATTTCTATTCATTTAAAAACAGCATTGGCTTTTCCCTGGCAAGCCGCACATTCCATAAAATTCAAGCGCAAAGATAGAGGTAACGATTCTGAGGTCTTTTATGATACAGAAGTATGCATGGTATTGTTAGTACAAATAATTTTCCTTTTATTATATTTTAAAGTACAAATTTATTTGTGACACTGAACAGAATTTTGTGTTGTTCACCTAAATTCCATTTCAACTTCTCATTAAGTCTCTGACCGAGTCGACACAGAAAAATGCTAAAAACATGTAATTAAGTTAAAAAATAATTAATTTAACCTAAATTTACACTTTGTTTATCTTTACAATATTAACAAAATTATGTAATACTTAATAATCTTAATTAAAATAAATAAAGTGTACTAAACATTTGTCAACAAATCTTTACTTTATAGCATTTTTTTAAATGTTATTTAAAATTAAATTAAACATAAATGAACAAAAAAATGTATTTATTTATTTTTATTTTTTCTATTCAAAACGGAAATAAAATTTCAGTTTAAATCATTTTCATGGATTTAATTAAATTTAATTAAATTCAATTCAACATTATATCGCTAATTTAGAATGTTAAAAAAATACCTTAAAAATTTCTATGAGCGTTTGCGTTGAAAAAAAGAAATAAAAAAATAAAATTAATAATTTAATAATAATTTATTAAATTAATAACAAAAATTACGGAAACGGAAGTAATTATCAAATTTCAATTCAATTCCAAGGAAACGACAAATTTAATATACAATCAAAAAGTACGTTTTTGTTTCATGAAAAACACACAACAAAAGTAGGAAATAATATTTTTTAAAAAAAATAACAAAAATGACATGGGCAAATCAACAGGTGGTTCAAGTGTGTGCATTAGAAAGTTTATCAACAATTACAAACTAAGAGCTCGCAGTGGGGAGTTTCCCAAGTTTCCTTAAAAATGATAAATATTTACCTTAAAAATTACAACAGACCAATACTTCAGATAGCAAACATCATTAATACACAATTTGAAAGATAAGAATACACAATTTGTCTTCATTGAACTTTATTTATATTCCTCTCAAAATTAAATTAGAGAAACATTTCTTATGACACTTTTAATTAATTCAATTAGAAATTAATTTATATTATCAAAAGAATATCTGTTCATTTCATGGATATTTTAAACTTTATTTTGCTTCTTCATATCTATGGATTAAATGGTAAGTTTTAATTATTTTAACTTTTTATCGATTTTAATAGCTTTGTTTTAATTTTTAAAATTTTTTTTTAAATAAATTTGACAAACTATATATTGAACAAACTGTATATATCATATTGAATTTTAAAATATTATCTGTAAAATTATCGATTATTATGAAAATAATTTGAATAAATTTCTTAATAAAAATGCAAAGAAAACATTTTTTGAACTAATTATGAAACATAATATCACCAAAATGCCGTTTATTGCTTTGAATTTTAGAATGAAAGAATTTTATAAAGAATTAATTTTTAATTTTTTTTAAAGTAAAATGTTTCTTGAATCTAAAAGTACAGCAATAACAATGACACCTTAAAATGTCCAAGATTTTAATTTTTAAATTATTTTAAAATTAATTTAATCCAAAATATTTTTAAAACATTTTTACATCAACATATTTAAGAATGTATTTAAACATTTGGTCAAGATTACAGTAAATTATGCTAAAATTAAAAATCCACCGAAATGTTTCACAATATGACATAAAAGAGAATAATTAAAAAAAATCAGAAAATTTTATAAGTTTATGTAACTAACATACAACACAAAAAAGAATTAGAATTGCGGTTGTTTTAATGTGACACATGATCCGCTAATATTTAGTGCATTATCGGTCCCTTTTATATAATGAAATAGGATAGATCAAAGTAAAAGTTTACATTTCATAAATACCTATAGATATATAATGTTATAATCAAAAATGACAGATAATTTTTATTTTTTTTTAGAATAGAAAATGTGCAATTAATAATAATAATAATAATAATAATAATAATAATAATAATAATAATAATAATAATAATAATAATAATAATAATAATAATAATAATAATAATAATAAAATTAATAATCAACAACATTTGAAAAGCGAATAAAATTTTCATTAATTTTCTTGTTCAAAAGGTAATTAATTTTTAAGTCATTTAATCTTAGACACTTCACAACTGACAAGTTGGATTGTTGAATATTAAAACAAGTTTTTCCGGTTTTTTGAATTTCCTTTAAAAAGGCTAAATACATTTTATTATGGTTTCAAGTTAAAAGAGAATGAACGTAACCTGAATAGATGTAAAAGGGTACTTTTTATGGCTGTTATTAACAGAAAATTGTTGGAGATATTTTTGAGATAATTAATATAAAGTTTTCGTATTAGTTAAAATATTTATAATTGTGTTGAAAAGAAGATGAAAAAATTAAAGATTTTAAAATTTACCTTTTATTTTACCTTTATTATTTTAATTGAATCTGAATGTGATAATGTTTTTAGTGCAATGTTTACACGTTGTTGGTTCATTAAGTACTCGACCTGACAGAAATAATTGATTGCACAAAATTTTCATTCGTAATACATAATTCATGTAACATAGGAATTATTTTTCGATATATCTACCGAAATTACCGACATGTTTTTCCTAGCGGATCACAAGTTTTGAAATATTCCACTGCCTCCTTCAGTTCATCTATCTTTTCAAATATTTTGCCAGTTGAGTACTTTTTAAGATGACGGAAAAGGTATTAGTCACTTAGAGCCAGATCTGGTCTGTATAGGGGATGTAAAAGTACACTAAATCCAACATTGTCCATTGTGATGCAGAAATTTTTTCAGAAGTTTCCACTGATCGTCGGACCTTTCCTTATCCAAAACCGACTTTCATCAGTATTAATTTATTTGAGAAAGTTTCTTCGACCAAACTGGCAATTGGAATAAATTCTTTTCTACTTATATGAAGCTCAGTTCTAATTAATCAATTTCACTTCTTTCATTTTATTGAAAAAATTATTATTATCAAGCCAGAGAATGTCTTTGAATTTCCATAGATTAGTCTTTTTTTCTAACTTCTCATACCGGTTTCACACGGTAAATATTTAATTTAAAATTTTTCTAATTTTACAAATTTTTATTTCTTGATTTTTTTAAAATTTTAGTTTTCTTTTTCTTGGAACATTCACTCTTATTATATTATTTCTAGCAATTTTACACAATTTTAATATAAATAAAACACTTTTAAAATTAAACTTTTATTAGGATGTTCTGAAAAGGAATAAATAATTTTCTGTAGTGGATTTAGAATTAAAGCAGTCAAAATGTGCCGTATGAAAATAGTGAGTTATCCTCTTGATATAAATATATGTATTGCTCAAATACCTTTGATACATTTGTTAGAACATAATTGTTATATTTAATTCTTTTATACTCTTTTGCTTCTAAAGCGTAACTCACAATAAAAATTATTATTTGTGTTTTGTTGTAAAATTTTAAAGGTTTTTAAAAAGTTTTTAAAAAGTTTTCAATTTTATTCTTTTAAGTTGTTAAAAGAAGTCAAATTTATATCAGCTAATATTAAAACATTATGTAGCAGGAATACAAAAAGTTTGCAGATAAAGTATTTTTTTAAAAATTTTTTTTAATGTTTCTACCAGGGAATGAAACCGAAAATAATTTCGATTAAAATTTAACCGGTTTTATATTCCTTAAAATAATATCGGTTTTCGGTAAAACGGAGTTGAAAAAAATGGTTAACCGCTAAAATCCGTTTTTTTTCAATAAATTTGTTAGCGCAAAGCAAGTTTAGTTTTACGGACATCAGAAGGGCGATTCTGTAATTATGATAACATGAACGGTTATTTTTTAATTCGCTTCAGCGTAGCAACGCGTACTACCATGAAGCAAAACAAAAACTATCACTCACGTTATTATAATTACAGAATGTGGTCTACGATTGAAGTGAAAGATATTTCAGTTCAAAATAAAACATATTATGAACTTTTAAAATCAAGTTTATTGTTCACCAACCCTTCATAACTTTAAAATTTCTTATTTACTACTGCGTTAATTTATGTAAATTATCATATTGATGTAATTGTAAATTGATACCAATTATAATTTATTTCAATATTAAAAATTATAAACATGTGTAATTTATTCAGTAAAACTTTCAGTTTCAAAATGCATTAGCATAATAGCTCCATACTGAATTTTTTAAAAATATCCACAAAATATATTTTTAAAAATGTATCTCTATAATGAATATGATAAACAATTTTATTTATTTCACCGAATTATCATGTCTTCTATAATGCAATCAGTAATACGTGTCCTTAAATCTGACAATATAAAGCGAAGGCCAGAGAAAAATCTCTCAACACTAACATATACATTTTTTATATTTTGTGTTTTTTTCTCTTTTCGAAATCAAAATGTTGAAGTTGTGTTTTTTATAAATAACCACAGAAATTTCATATCTCACCTTTTGTTTAGCAGATTTTTTATTAAAATTGCTTATTTGAATAACCATAATTATGAAGGGTATGACATAAGGTTTATTAAATACTAATTCGTATGATGAAAAATAAATTTAATAAAACAAATTTTAAATTAGAAAATTACGTAATTTTAACCGGATTTTTTATAATTTCTGTTAAAGTTAACCGGTTTAGTTATGAATATTTTTTCGGTTTTGGTTTCGGTTACGGTTAGTGAAACATTTACAAAAATAACGGTTAACCGATTTCCATCCCTTGTCTCTACCACTAAAAACCTGTAATTATTGCCATGTCATCGAAACACGTATGTATGCAAAGTTTCAAGTTATCGAGGTTATGCAATATTTGATCTTGATTAACTAATTTTTGTAAATAAATAATACCAGTAAAACTTTTTACATGGGGCATTTGTTGAACATAGGTGAATTAAAATATTAAAAATAAAATATTTTGTTTTCCAATAAATAGTTAATTATTTTCTAAAATGTGTCTTGATCCAAACTTTGTTTACTAAAAATATAATTTACCTCCTAAATAAGTCACTTGTGGTATTATACAGTTGACATCCTACCATTTTTACTCTATAACAATGTATTTTTTCTAGCTTTATGTATTTTATACAGATGAGTTTCATGGGAAATCACTCGGAATGAACTAAAAGTCCTTGTCCGAAGCATGATTGATTCTAGCCTCGCAGTGAACAAATTTTGTGTGAATCAAATATGATCCATACTGCGCTCATTGTGTTATACAAATATTAATACAATCTTCTCATTTTAAAAATTTACTCATTTCAATAACATTGCAAGATTTAATAACTAAAATATTACAATAAATGATGACGGTCGTGATCTTTTTGGGTCATTTCAAAGTACTTAATTTTCTTATTTTATTTTAATCAAAAGTTGATCCCCTAGAAGTTTTTACGAAAAAAGTTTCATTAACCTAGAAATAATCTTGGGTTGACAGAAATATGACATGAAAAAGAATGCTATAGAAATATTTGAATTGGAAAGAGTCGAGCCTTGGTTTAAAAAGAAATTCCATTCATACTTTTATATTTCAAATCTAAATCCTTCAATAGATTTCTGTGAAAATTCTCTCAACAAGTTCTGTAAATTCTTATGATTCAAAGAGTATTTTAAATTTAAAAAAATAAAAGAAAATTTTTTTACTATGAAATATTTTGACAATTGACCGAACAGTAGAACTCCTAACAAAAATATTTAAAAAAAACCTTGAAAAAAAGAAATTTCACAACGCATGCAACTTTACGGCTATTATTCATCAATAATCATAAACTGATCTCTTGTACGTCAGAACTTCAAAATTTGCAATTAATGTATTCCTTGCGGCCTTACGTCAACTTTTCTAATTCGGCCATGACGGCGATTTTGATTTGAAGAATTCAAATTAATCACTACGGCATTTCAAAAGTGCCGATAGACAAAGTGACGAGATTAGTAATAAAATGAATATGAATATGCTAAGGCTCAAAATTAGACAAACGGCTATTATACTAATTTTTTTTTCAGTCATTACATACTACTTTAGTTAAAAAATTATTTAATAAAAGTAAAAATAATAATAATTATAATAAAAATAATAATAATAATAATAATAATAATAATAATAATAATAATAATAATAATAATAATAATAATAATAATAATAATAATAATAATAATAATAACAAAATGTTCCATTAATAAAACAAAGTTCCAAATAAGTAAAGAGAATTAAAAACAATATTTTACATAAACCGTTTACATAAAATGCAATTTGAAATTGTTTGAATTATTTTGATAATTTCAAATGTGATTCGAAAAAAACAAATTAATTTTAAAATGCAGTAAAAATATTGTTGTAATGAATTTATTTGAAATGAATATATGATATTTTTCTTTCTTATTTATATTTGGTAAATTAATATTCATATTTAAAACATTACAAAAATTATATATAAATTTGAACTAATTTTTAATTTTGGAATTTGTCACTAACTAAAGTGTTACAAATATGGCACTGGACCGTGAATTAATTAAACCGGCTAGAATAGGTTTTCCTCATTTCTTCCGAATCTTTGAAACTTTGAAGCTAAAGTAGAACATTTAATTCTAGTTTATGTAACTATTCACACGTTGATTCATAAAAAAATCCAAAACAATTTTAACATAAAATATCAAAGTAAATAATATGTTTATTAATAAATTTCAAATTCCGATTTTGAAATGTATCCGGATTCTCCCTATCAATTTACATGACATGAATGTAATGTCACTATTAGGAGACCTCCCATCATCTCTGAACATCAGTTCTTGAACATTGCCGGACAAAGGGATTAACTAACATTAGTGAGCATAATAAGGATTTATTGCATTTTCAGAATACTTTCAATTGAAGTTATTTTTAATTTTTTTTATTAGTCATTTGTGATGTGTCGTTGAAAAGATCATTGAATTCAAGCATTAATATGTAAATGTTATAAACACGGGTTTTAAATGTATTTTAAGTTCTCTCGATGTTAAATTAAGTCTATGTTCATTGTTGTTGTTGTTTTCAAATGTATTAAATAGATAAATTAGTGTGCTAAATAGCATTTGTTTAAATGAAAATATTTTCTAATATAAGATAATTATTTGTTTGAATTATAAATTATTTTCATTTTCATCTTTAAAAGCTTTTTTTAAAGTAATTGTTTATATCATGAAAAGTTAAAATGATAAATCATTTATATAATCTGTTTGAAATATCTATTTAATCTGTATTTTTTCTTTCCTACTTTATGTTGAAAAATATCATTGCATTTTTTAATAGTTAAAATATTGTCATGTTTATTTCAATAATAATAATTATTAATATTACATCACTATTATTATTAAATTATTTATTAAACATTGGTCGTGTCATCTTTACCACAAAGCCATATGCATATTACATTTTTAGACTTTTGGATAACTAATAAATTAAAATTTATTTTACTTAATCACAGAGAAATAAATTGGTGAATCTTTAAATACTTTATTAAAATATAGTTCCCTTTTTATTATAAAGAATACAAATAAATTTCATCGAAATTGAAAGAAAAATGAATTTCTTCATGTAATTTTGTTGCCGTATTTTTCTTGTTAAATATTTAGCATTCTCTTCTTTTATGTGTTTTAAAATAGCTTTTAGTAGTTTATCAGATATTTAAATCCCATGGAAAAACTGCAATATATTTATGTTAAATTTTATTTAAGATTAAAATAAATAAATTATATATAAATAGGTTTACTCAAATTTTATAAATTCAATTTTATTTTAATTACAATTTACGGATATTTTAATAATCCAACAATAAACACCGAATACGGTTTAAATCGAGCTATGTAAAAGACCCTACTGAGAAAAATGTAGACCTTCTTTTCAACTTTTTATTATGTTTTTTTTGAATCAGTGCCATATTTATTTGATTTCTTTTGCCATAAAGCTTTATGACATAGATACAAGTAAGAAAACAGAATTAAAGAAAGAAAAGTAAATATAAAATATTATGAAAAACTAAATTTTTAACAAAGTTAAAAATTTACTATAGTGAATTGTGTTTAGAAGCAGAAAATAGAATAGTAGAAGTATGTTAATTCCAGTGGTGCCCAACTTTTATCAACTGCGAGCCATTTTTCAAATTACCAGGATGTTCATGGGCCACGAGTTTTTAAAGTTGAACAATAGATCATATAGTTTTTTTATTCTCAAATTAAAATGATAAACAAATAAATAATTAATATCCCACATTTAACTTAAACATAAATTTATTAAATATTATTTCTTTTTTAATCCTATTATTAGAATACAAAATTAATTTTCATTTAAATATTTTAACAAAAAATATAACCTTTTTGCTGCTTTTTTAATTTTTCATCTGCTTTTAATGTGATCAGTTTCAAATGTAAAAACTGAAAAAAATGTCTT
>CM039680.1:44323485-44560985 GCA_022537955.1 Schmidtea mediterranea
TAAAAACTCTTCGTGTGATATATTTCGAGAGTTTGATTGTGATCTTCAGACACAAAAAACCAGCTAAAAATATTATGAATTAACTTATAATTTAAACAAATTACTTTTTTATATTAATTTAATTTTCTAAAAAATAAACACTCAAAAAATATTTAAATACATTTAACTAATTTTTTTATATAAATATTTAATTTTTTATCTATATTATAATTTTAAGATAATAGTGTAATATTTCATAAATTAAATAAAATTATTTAAATAATATTAAGGAAAATTTATCGATTGTGTTTTTTCGATTTATTAATTCAACACAAAGATAAACATTGTGAGACAGAGATTTATAGAAAACCAACTGATACTGGTCTTTATACTTCTCCAGAAAGCTTTTGTGAATTTAAGTATAAGAGAATTATGTTAAAGGTATTGATTTATCGTTCATGGTCTTTATCTTCTACTTTTGCAAATTCGGTAAAAAGTGTTGATAAATTGGTTGAGTTGTTGATAAAAAATGGGTATTCTAAATAATTTTTATTATTAATGATGAAAAAGACTGTTGACAAGTTGATTAAAAATCCTAATCTGACAAATGAGTGTGAATTGAGAGTTGATCTAAGTAATAGTAAAAATTGATATAAAAAGAATGAGCCTAAATTTGTGTTAGTATTGCCGTACTTTGAAGGTTTTACAAATTATAAGAGGAAGTTATGTAAACAGATGGGAAATTAAAAGTAAGGTACTCAATATATTTATTAATAAATCAAAAACTCCAGTTGGATTGTGTTTTTATCTCGTTTATCAATTTACATATGATGGGTGTAATGCCACATACATTGGAGAGACTTCCCGTCATCTCTGTACTCGGTTTTAGAGCATTGTCGATTGAAGGGTTTGACCAATATTAGTGAGCACAATAGATGCTGTAAAAGTCAAATAGAAATGTCTCATTTTAGAATTTTTTTGAAAAGTCTTAATAATAATTCAGAACGTGTGATATGTGAAGCCGATAAGGTCATTGGATCCAAAGATTAATGTACAAAGTGCTATGACTACGAATCTTTTGAATGTTTTTAAATAGCTTGAGTATGTTTAATCATAAATTGATGCTTGTGTTTTGTTTACAAAAAATGTTTTAATTTTAAATATTATTAAAATAATTTAATTTAATTTATAAAATATTACATTATAATTTATAATTATAATATAGATAAAAAATTATAATATTTATAAAACAATTTTTTAAAAATTAGTTAAAAGTATTTAAATAATTATTCAGTGTTCATAATATTTTTAGTTGGTTTTTTGTGCTTGAAGAAGACAGTCAAGCTGCCTAAATATATAGTACAAACAGTTTTTTATTGGCTTTTTCTTTTAATTAAATCGTTGCCAAATTTATTTAATAATAATAATAATAATAATAATAATAATAATAATAATAATAATAATAATAATAATAATAATAATAATAATAATAATAATAATAATAATAATAATAATAATAATAATAATAATAATAATAATAATAATAATAATAATAATAATAATAATAATAATAATAATAATAATAATAATAATAAAAATAATTAATAATAATAATAATAATAATAATAATTATAATTATAAAACATTTTCAAATATTCTTTTGATGTTTTACTTCAATAATTAAATTAATAAAAAATTAAATAAAAAAACTATTTAAAAAATTTGTAGAAATGAATTTTGAAATCTTCTGCAAACAGTTGAAGTATACAGAATTTTCAATCCGATTGTTAGGAGCCAAATATCTGACTGCACTGACCCGTAATTATCTAAAAAAATAATGAATAAATTATTTTCTCATTCGATTATTATGAAATAATTTCTCGAGCATTTTATTTTAAATTTTATTGGAAAAGAATTTTTTGTTTTAACTTTTTAATTATTATTTTGAATTTGTTTCCAATTACGGAAATTTTATTGATTCTCAACAGAAGTTCACTTTAATTTTTATTGCACTATTGCAATACGGTTGAAAAAAATAAAATATTTACATAGTTTTTAATTAATTTATAAATTAAATAATAGCTAAATGATCAATCAGGTTTTGATAATTTAAACAAAATATACATGTATATGGTTTAATGAAGAACTTATCAGATTAATTACTCCAATAACTATTATTTACATGGTTTTCGTCTATTTGTTGATCAACCAACCTTTGGTCTATTTTACTAAATTTTGTTTAAATGAATATCATCAATCCAAAAAATTTTCTTTCTTCATTTTTTAAATAAAAAATTTCTTTTTGGAAGCATTTTTTAAATAAAAAATTTCTTTTTGGAAGCATTTTTTTATTATTAAAAATTATATTATTTAATGAACCAATAAATCTGCAATTAATGGACCAATCAAATTTCTTATAGTTTCAGGATCCGCTATTATGTCGGTAATTATTTTCTTTATAAATATTAAATAGTATTTTTTAAATAAAATGCAAATATTTTAATATTTTAATTTAATTAGGCGAGCAAATATTTTAATATTTTAATTTTACAAGGCCATTAAGCTGACCTTCAAAAGACATAATTGTTTTACTGAAGCTTTATTTTTAAATAAAAAAAATTATTGTTTTTCTGTATTTTTGATATTATATAGTTAAAAAATGTTTTAAGTATTAAAAGTTATAGTAAATATTCTATAAAGCCTTCATAGATTATCATAAATAACATTTATTTATGGTATTCTCAGAATGTATGGATTGAAGATCGTTTTTGAGAAGTTAATTAAATTTTTTTAATCTCTATATTTGTGTGTTAATCACGTAATAGTTACATAAAACTTACAAAGACTTAAAGTTTCTATGGAAGAGCTGTTCGAATACCACTGGTTTTAACAGATTACATTTCTGGTTAAAAATATAATTTAAAATCATCAAAATTTTATACTTTAAATAAGGGGTATCTAAAAATTACACACTTAATTTGATTTTAATTATTTCTATAAAATTTTTAAATTACCAAAAAAACGTCACAATTTGCACTTTAATATTCATTGTTCTATTTTCTTGTGTTAATTTAATTATTAATTTAATATTTTTTTGAGTTTATCCAAACTCGATTAACAGTTGACGTTGACCAAATGAAATAATATAAAATAATCCAATCGGCCAATAGCAAATCGACAAATCAGATGCAACGACATTAGTCAATGTAAACAAAAAAAATAAAATTTTACTGTGTCGTTTTCATGTTTAACGAAAATAAAAATCAAATTTCTCAAACTGGAACACAAGCAATCAAACAAAAAATGAAATGTTGAACTTTTGGATGATATGCGTTTTTGTTTTATCAAATACTTTTATAAATCGCATTGAATTCGTTTTGTGTCAAGATCCATTTAATGTCGATGATCTAGATGCTGCTGAGTCAATTTCTCTTTCCCAATCCAGCACCTGCACAGAAAAAGACGACATTCATCGAATTCAGTGTTTCCGGGAGTTGCCTTCACCAAAATATGACGTATTGGAAGGAAAAGATGTTTTGATGGGTTGCCGCGTGGCTCATCAACAAGGCAAGTTACAATGGGCTTTTAAAGGAAAAATGCTAGGCAAGTTTCATTATTATGTACTTTTCAATTTTACGTAATATAATTATTAACAATCAATTACTATTTAAATTCACCAAAAATCGTTTCTTAACATTAATTGTTTCAAGATTTCTGAATAATAATTAATTTTATTACAAATCTTTGGTGCTTTTCGATACAAATGAGTAATATGAATTTAAATTTGATCTCTAAAAATGTGTCAATAGAAATTATTTAATTATTTAATTAAATAAATAAAAGTTTTATGAATTAATTTAAATTTTAAACTTTTCATTCTTATAATTATAATTCAATTAATTATTATTATTATTATTATTATTATTATTATTATTTTTATTATTTTTATTATTATTATTATTATTATTATTATTATTATTATTATTATTATTATTATTATTATTATTATTATTATTATTATTATTATTATTATTATTATTATTATTATTATTATTATTATTATTATGTTTAATTAAATATTAAAATTTTCAAATTGAGTAAATCGTGCTCGTATTACATTTTTGTAAAAGTGTAACTAATATTTTATTGGTCTAAATTTCTTTTATAATTCAATTCATCTTATACGTTTAATTTCAACAGAAGTAAGTAAAATTTATTCAGGTTGTCGCTTAATTCTATTAAATTAAGAAATCTTGTTAATAATAATTATTTAACGACATTTTTTTCGAAGTTCTGTATTATAAAATTTTTTATAATAGTAAGAAAACTTTGATTTTGAAAATTTAAAATTAAAAAAAATGATAATTGTTACAAATACTTATTGAATCTTTTTAAACTTTTTCTCCAATGATATTAATTATTTTCGAATTTAATAATTTTTCTCCTAGTTATTTATATCGTAAATTTTATATCAGTTAAAATAAATTTAAAAGGATATAATGAAATTTAAAAAATAAAGCTTTTATCTGAATTATTCTAATATTGAATTTTTCATTGTAATAATAACAATTGAAAATAATTTTGAATTTAAAGAAAATTGAAAAATATTTTTAAATGTTTTTTAATTATTTATTGTTTTTTTATTATTTTACGATTAGATTAAAGAACAAAAATACTTCAAAGTTAACGAGAATAAATTTTAACAATAAATTTTTATGTAGAAAAATTTAATTTGGGATATAATTATTAAAAATGAATATTAGATCAAACTTTTCTGTTTATTTTTCCTTGTCTTACAGCTAAGGTTGATTTTTATAACAAAATTAATTTTTTTTTAATATTTGCTTAGTCGAAATGATATATTTCAGATATTTCCGATTTCAGATGATTTCCTGCTTTTATTCGTTGTAAGAAGGTTCTTTTTCATTTTTCAAGTTCGATAAAATATATAATTATTCAGTTTTTTTATAATAATTTTCTAAATTCCAATATAAGATCTCTTCATTTTTTAAAAGATTTTTTATTTGAGTTTCAATTCTTTATAATTAATTACATCCAATATCTTAGAAAATTATTATTATAATTATTATAAAATGCGGAATTTGGTATAAAGTGGAAAGAATTCAAACAAAAGAATCACAATTAATTATGGAAAAAAATTAAAATAATAAAATAAATTGTAACACATAATATTATAACATAAAGCATTATTGTTTAAAAAAAAATCATTTCCGTTACCCTGAAATTGGAATGCTGTTGTTGTTCATAACATATAACAGATATATTATTAACTAAAAGAAATTTGGCACGACAAAGCAATTATACTGAAAAAACAATATTGCTACGGTTTTGGAGGTTTGCAGTTATTCTTAGCACAACCTGTACTTGTTTTCGTTTTAGACACTGGAAGTTGTTTGTCACTGGAAAAGGTATCCAGACTGTTAATTTTAATAAATCTACAACTATCCTATGTATTATATAAACATTATCTAAATTGAGTTTCTGAAAGAAAATGTCACAAGCCGCAATATCGGAAGGGAAGGATCAGGTTGGTCTTGAAACTCTGATTTCTGAATGTGTTTCAATGTATTCACCAAACAACCTATTCATTGAGCTGTTGCGCAATCATGCTGAAAAAAGCAATGTTTCTAATGATGTATTTAATGATGTTTCTATTGACATCTATTAAAAATAAATGTGCTAATGAATCGATGCATACTACAGGGTAAAATTACATTTTACAGTAAAATTTCTCGTTTTTTAATGTAAATTTTAATTATTTGTAAGCTAAACAGCAACTGATTAAAACAAAAGCATCAGTGTCAAACTATTTAATTGCTATCCTTAGGAGAGCTCAATCAGAGAACTGATAACATCCTTAGTGCAACAATTAACTAATAAAGTCTATTAGAATGTTATCTAAGAACTTTATCCCAAAATCACCGAGAACTAATAAATGAGATCAAATCGTAAATTATTATTTTAATATTATATATTATCATTATGTTGCTGTGTGTATCTAAAGATAATAAATGCCGCTAGTTTTCCATACAAACTTCCGATATTACATATCAATTTCAAAATATTTCCATCTTTGACCAAACGATACAAAACGAGAAACAATTTTCAGATTTTCTGATAATATTGTCATGTTTATCGCAACGGATTTCATATAATAGCTGCAAGCTATAATCGAATATATTTTCTACGTTATTATTATTATTATTATTATTATAACTATTATTATTATTATTATTATTATTATTATTATTATTATTATTATTATTATTATAATTATTATTATTATCATTATTATTATTATTATTGTTATTGTTATTATTATTATTATTATTATTATTATTATTATTATTACTATTATTATTATTACTATTATTATTATTATTATTATTATTATTATTATTGTTATTATTATTATTATTATTATTGTTGTTATTATTATTACTATTATTATTATTATTATTTTCTATTTTTTATAAATTATATATATAGCGGTACAACTGTGACCATGATTAGTTATTAAACTCTCATTTAAAAATTTAATGTTATACTAATTGGATATGACCGATGACATTATACGGCAATAATGTCATGGTATTTGTAAAAATTAATAATTAATTTTCGTTTACAAAAAATTATATCAAAGTAATATTACAAAATTTTATTTTTATTGTAGTTTATCTAATGGCACTTTCAAATTTTGTTAACAAAATATATCTGTTAAAATAGAATAAAAAATTTATTTTTGAGATATTAATAAAAATGTAAATGATTAAGATTTATTCATATTTGGTCTCGCGAAAGCAGAGAGAGAGACGATACACCATACCCTTTTTCCATAATAGTTGGTAGCCATAAAAGAAGGCCTTGTGAGCATTTATATTTTGTGCCAAATTTAATGGCAACAGCTTTCTGCTTCTCATCAATTGATCAAATTAAGGAAAAGAAATAACCTTTAAACTGATGAATCTTTTAAAAATTAACTTTTATAATATGTTTAAATGCTATCCTATTAAAAAAATACATTAGATAAAGAATTAAAATAATAAAAAAGGAATTAAAACAAGGAGAAACACAAAAATAAGAAGATATAAAAATCATGGTAACTCAATTTTTTAAACAAAATTTGGAACACAGATTAACAAAATCAAAAAACCTCCAATTTTTGTTTGTGAATTGAGGTAAAAACCAATAATAGACAAGCGGAAAGAAAACAAAAAGTAAAACATAAAAAGGTTTTATCAGAAAAATATATTTTTTGAGTTTAGAGATTATAGCCATAGGGCCAGCAAAAAATAATTTACACCCAAGCG
Source organism: Schmidtea mediterranea (assembly GCA_022537955.1). Classification (NCBI taxonomy): domain Eukaryota; kingdom Metazoa; phylum Platyhelminthes; order Tricladida; family Dugesiidae; genus Schmidtea; species Schmidtea mediterranea. The sequence goes on from CM039680.1 coordinate 44,330,796, forward strand.
GAAGGATGACTTTTAGTCAATTACAATGAATGTATATAAAAAGTCTTTTATTTATTCAAGCATTGAAATGTTTTTTATTTTATTTTAAAAATTCATGCCGATCATGAATTTGAAAGTATTATTTTCCAAATCAAAAATAAATTTAAAATATTTATTTAAAAAATTATTATGAAGCTGATATCTTATTTTTTTTTGTTATTCGTGTTTGTAAATCGGCATGAAAAAAAAATTAGTTATGAAAAAAGAAAAGAAAATATCGGTTGAAAACCTTTAAATTAGGGCTCCATTGATGTCATTTATTTATCATTTATTTAGAAATAGATGGAAAAATTAAGACAAAATAAAAGGAATAAATCAACAAAATAAACTTTCTATAAAAATTTGATTCAGCTTTTCAATTTGATCAAAGCTCAGGAAATAATTTTGAGATCGGTTTAAAATTTAATTTTTCTTTTAAAAATTACTATAACTTTTGTCATGAAACAATTCTGATGAAAATAACAACAACCGATAATGACATTCAGTTAATTGGGATATTTTTCTGATTATGCCGTACGACTAGGATGTTTGAGATTTTCATGGAAGGACTTTTAAATTTGGATAACTTACAAAGACATCAAGAATTCATCATTTTTATTCTTTCAATTTCAAAGGGTAAAACCTCTAGCAAAATATTATTGAGCATACCTAAATAATAAAATAAACTAATTATTGAAATACATAAAACGATTTGCGGAATTCTCAACATTCTCACAAGTAAAAGTAAGAGAAATTAATGAATGAGAAGACATTACCAAAAGTAAGGCTGTTAAACAATAAAATAAGACAAAAGTCAGTATCAAACAAAATAAAATAAAAATGCATTGCCAGATCGCAAAGCATAATTTCAAATCAAATTAGCCGTGAATATCTAGTTTCTCAAGTTAAAGTAAGGAAAGCAACTAAGTCGATTCTATAGATTATTGAAATAATAAGCAATAACTAGTTGGTGGTAATAGTTTCATTCCTTCTAACTGGTTTTAACAAACACTTCATATTCACTGTTGTGAACTGGAATCATTTTGTATATTTTTGAATTTTCAACAATTGGATTTAGATCAATAATTGTTAATTTCACATTTCAAGGAAAAAATATAACAATATAGTGAAAGCTTTATACAGCACGTGGATAGTAAGTTAAATATTATTATTAAGTTTGTAAATAAAAATATTTCAAAAAACTATTATAGAACAAAACTATTATAATGATAAAATAATAATCTAAAATCTAGATATTCCACAAATTAGGCCCTCAATTAAACAACAAAGTCGACTTACAACAGCTTAAGGAAAAAAATATGGGCAATTTATTATTTTTACAGAAATCCTTTTCTTAACAAAGCTCCGGAAATTCTTTCATAGTATTTAATTATAAAAGTTAACTTTGAAATAACTAATTTATTATGACAAAATCGTTATTTACACAAATAATCTTATTATTATTATTATTATTATTATTATTATTATTATTATTATTATTATTATTATTATTATTATTATTATTATTTTATTATTATTATTATTATTATTATTATTATTATTATTATTCTATCCTTTAATGAAAATGTCCAAATTGTGATAGGTTATACGTTCTAAAATGTGGGAAATATCAAACTACCGTATGGCACCTTGAACCGAGTCATTTATATAAATACCAGATCCGTATATAAAAACGCAGATCCGTAATTTCTCCAAATATAATATTTCACCATAATCGTAACTAGATAATCCAGAATGACAGTGCTAATCAAAAAATGAGATTGTTTATCAACAAATTTTGCATTGTTTATTTTAATAAAATTATAAATATTATTGATTTTTATTTCTTGAAAATAACAAATGATAGAAAATTAGTTTAAAGGAAAATTTTTATTAGTTATTGAAATGTTCTTCAGAATTTTCAATAGCCATTTTGATTATATTTGCGAAGCATAATTTCCCTCATAATTATCTCCCATGTGTAATTTGCTTTTGTTATTTGATGAAGTTCATTTACGACGTCAACTTGTTCCGGGATTATAGAATATTTTCTGTTATATCCGTTGTTCCGTAATATTATTAATAATTATAACGATAAAATTAGTAATAATAAAGAATTTCTAATGATTATAATAATATTTATAATAGTAATTATGATAATTATAAAAGTAATAACAATAATATTTATTATTAAAATAATAAAAGTAATAATATTAATAATTAATCAAACAAAGAATGCAAAGTTTTTAATATTTTTAAAATGCTAACTAAATATATTATATAACATTTCACTATATATTTCGACCGTTCATCAGTTTTCTTCAGGCTAGAAATCACATTAACAATCACCAAATGAAAATAACGAATATTTAAACAAATTAACTAATAAAAATCGTAATCAAATTATATCAAAAAAAATGTGAAATTAATTTTTAACAACGCAAAGCGTTATTTTCATTCTTTTTACGAGATTTTTTATATTTTCATATTAAATTCAAATAAAAAATATTTTTTACATAAAAAGTTTAAAAAACATTAAAGTTATACCTAACACTTAATATACAAAACAATATTTATTTATTTAAAAACATTCAAAATCTTTGACCATTAATTATAGGATTAGTTAGCGTTTAAAAATAATAATAATAATAATAATAATAATAATAATAATAATAATAATAATAATAATAATAATAATAATAATAATAATAATAATAATTTTAAAAAAATATATACAAGTCAAACATTTATTATATTAATAATAATACTTACACTATGAATATATAAATGTCTTTTAATAAAAAACATTTTCTTAAATATGTAAATTATAATGATAAAATTTTATTTGTTGATTTACTTAGATAATTGTCAACTGTTAATCAAACAATGATATCAAACCACTCTTTTATTAAACAAATAAAGTTTTCTACAAAATCCTTGAAAATAAACACGATAATAAACAAACAGATAAATGTAAATATATTAATTGTGGCACTAATCTATTTCTTTTTGATTTGCATAGTTTATGTAGAAACACAAAGTTATTTTACAAATTTGGTAGCTATTTTGATCATAATTTTTTCTTGATTTTAGAGAAAGCTCTAATAAATTGATAAAGACCCTACACAAAATGTATTTCAAGGCTCTATATACTATTAAATGTTTTTCAGTGTGTTCTAAGTTTAATAAAAAATAAATATAAATAAAAAAATATATTGAATTTTGAAATAAAATAAAAAATTATATTTATTATGAAAAATTAAATTTATATATTATTTTTAATGCTGCTAGTCATAAATTTAACGAAATGTAATTCATATATTTAATTAAATAATAATGTTCACGTAATATTTTGTGAGGTCTTGGATTTTTCATTTCCCGACTAACTCATTTATACATATTTACGTCACTGTCCTCCATTTGTAATTCTTTTGTTTAGAATATTAAAAATCCTTCATACTTTATTTTTCTATCACTGAAAAATAATTTGAGATTTAACAAATTTAAGAAAATTTGAACAGTAAAATTTAAAATGTTTTTGGCCACCTGTAAAATAATTCTTTTATTTTTATTATAACTAAACTAATTTTTGTTTTTTTCTTATAATGAAAATGTGTAAAATATCAATAAAATAAAGAAATCTTTTTAAAATCGATTAAAACAAAAATTGTAAAAAAACAAAAATCGAATCAATTGATGAATGATTTCAATGTCAAATTTTGTAGCAATTTAGGTTTGTAAAAATTTACAATATGTCAAAATAATCTGACAGTCTAAGTAGCGATTTATGAAAGCGACCAGCGAAGCTGCGACTCTCCTGTCTCGCCTCAGATTTATATAAGTGATGAAAAATATAGAAAAATATAGAAAAAAGTAATATATTGACTATTAATAGTTTTTCACTTCTTTGATTTTGATGTTGTTGGGAAATCTTTCAACACTTTTACCGTAATTTAAAAGAGATAATCAAAATCTATTTTCAATTGTTAAATTTTTCTACGCTTTGAATTTAATTTTAAATTTTGATAAAAATAATTTAAGCTGCCCACTTTATTAAGCTTTCATTGTCAATGCCAATCATTCATTGTGAATAATAACAAAATATATTTTTTTTAATAGCAATAATAAATGTTAAAAATTATAAAATATCATCAGGTATATTAAATGGGAGTTAAATAGTAATAAAAATAATAATTCAATAATAACAATTGGTAATAAAAACAAAACATAATAACATTAATAATAAATATATTATTAAATAACAATGATAAGTTTTCAATTAGAAAAGCAAACAAAAATGGCCTAAATTTATATTTAAAAGGGTTTTGAAAAATAAAATTTAAAAGAAAAATTAAAATGAATTTTACTGATAAAACTTGTAAATTTATTATTCCTAATGAAAGATTGCTTAAATTTCGCCATAATAAAATATCTCTTCGGCAACGAATGGTGTACTGAATAACTGTTGATAAGTGTATTAATATGCTAAATACGATTGATGACATAATTTCATCTGGTCTTCATTCGTTTAATTCCCTTGAGTGTTTGTTTTATTAAGCCTATGATTTACGAATTGCTTAATGGTTATTGCTAACTGTTTAAGTTGTAATAGAACAATTTTAAGAGTGTAATAATGCATGCAAATTTAAAATATACAGTTTCAAGTCTTAAATGTTATCTAAGAATTTCAAAAGCTATTGCTAAGTATTACTTGAAACATATTATAATAAGTTAACTTCAAATTAAACAAACAAAATACATTATCCAAATTCATTTTGAAGGTGTTTAATTAATTTTATAAGGATTAATAAATGTTATTGGATTTTGCAAATATAAGCAATTACTAATGAACCTATAAGTATAATCACTTTTATTGAATTTGTTCAGTGTTTGATGATGACAATCAAGTTGTCAAAATATAAAAATGAAATTATAAATAAAAAGGTCAAAACTTTGTTGGAAGTATTATTATTAAAAGAAAATGTTTTGATTTTTAATGATGTCCACATTTTTATATGTAGTTGATTTTGTATTCTATTCAATTAATTATTTTCACCATTCTTCTTACATTGATGTCTGTTAATTTACAAATATTTATACAAGTTTAAAGATAACTCTTTTTATGAAAAGGGGGTTTAAATTTCAAATTAAAAAATGGTCGAAAAATACTTTTGCTCTTTATTCGACTAAATTTCAAAGATCTAATATTTTCCATATTTATGATATGTGATAAATGACAGTGTAATTTTACAGCACAGATAATTTAGAATTTTTTTCATTCTAGTTTTGGAATACTTTTATTAATTATTAATTTTCCATTATTAATTAGTTTTTTTCAATTTTTTTCAGTGACTTTTATCATTTATCTAATTGATTCTTTTTATATTTTTATATTATATTTTTAGAATAAAATTGACCACGTCTATTTATTATTTTAGTAATTATAATAATGATAATAATTAATAAAAATTTTAATTTCAATATTGTTAAATAATTCTATTTTATTTTGTTTTCTCTAGTTGTTACTGGTGCAAAACTTTAGGTCTACTTTTATTCATAAATTACTTTCTCAAAGTACATTCTTTCAAAGTGACATCAACATTTAAAAATATATTCCTCTGAAAATTAACATAAAATTATAGAATTTTAATTTAATTGTTTTTGAAAGAAAATGCATCTGTAAATATTTGAATAATCTGTCCGAACTGGATTAATAATTAAATTTAGCACCTTAAACTTCCAATAACTAAATTAAACACACACACACACGTATATATATATCATGATACATAAAAGAGATCCACTTTTAGAGTTTCCCTCACAGAAAGCATGCAAACGCAGACTCCCCTTGACGACAATGTATTTAATTTTGTTGTTTAAATTTAATCTATTCGGAATTTGGTAAGAAATATTCAAAAAACAACATTTTGAAAAATTCATTAATATATAATTTATAATTCACAGTTATTGGTAGCTGAATTACAACTTTGATGATTTTCAGTTAAACAAACATGAATAAATGTAGCGTTTTAGTTTCTGTTGTGTCAATATGTGATTTGAGATTTTTGTTTTAATTGTTTTATACAAGTTTCTTTTGAAATTACTCATAAATTATATTGGAGATTTATTAAAACGTTCTATTCAGATTATATGATTTTATTGATTTAATTTCATTAATTAATTTAATTTATAAGTAACAATAGTTTTTTGTAAAAATGATAATAAAATAATAAATTAAAAATACCTTTTAAATGATCTAATTAAAAATAGAATAATTAGAAACAAAATTGTGTTCTATCTTTCATTAACATATTCATTGTTACTGATAAGGAATCCAACTTCAGATTGTTTTAATTAGCCTTTATATCAAATGCGTATAGATAAATTAAACGTAGACAAACATTCATTTCAATGAACAAATGAAAAAAAAAGACTAAAACTTATATATTACACAAAAGCAATCTATTTTACTTGATGCTCATTATATTGTCTTAAGATAAACAAAAATGTATTATCCTTGGAAAAACATTTGGAATAAAGAAGAATACTTTAAATAAATGTAATAGATATTGTTGGGGTTATACCAAAACCTGAATAAAAATATAAAATTTCAAAATTATAAAATCAATTTGCCGACGAACCCATTAATCAAGGGCCGCCAAGATGAACGTCAGCGTAATGGGTTTCCCAGGATTATCAAAATGGGCAATAAATTGTCCGATCAGTAAAAAATTATTGTTCAAATTAATCTAAATTAATGAAAATCCAGATGTATAAAAGGACAGACAAAAAAATACGTCGCCAGTTGCTCGATGAGAAAAATTGATTATTTTTGTGCGAAGTGAACGTGAGAAACAAATAAAGAATTTAATTAGATTGCAATTAGGGTGTTTACTGATCTAATTAAGAATTGTATACTGTGGTGAATATTTGTGAACAAAGATTTCTTTGTTGGGATTTTGTCTTATTGATTATTGTCTGACTTCAAGATAAAAAAAATCTAAGTAATTATTAGGAAAGAATATCTTGCTAAGAGTTGTTGATAAAATCTTTAAATCCTATAACTAATCTTCAAAATGTTCAGTCTACATGTATTTTGAATGTATTTAAGTAATTGAATGTAAATTTTGTATATGATGTATTTAATATAATTTCGTTTGTGATGTTTTGTAATAATAATTTTAAAATTTAAAATTTAACTTTTATTTTGCTATTTTAAATTTAATTATTTATTTAAATTTATGAATGTTTGATTTTTATTTTTTAAATTAAATTTTCAAAGAAAAAAGCTGTGCCGAAAATCATGAATACCTTAAATAAATATGATTCATAGTCAAATTTTGTAGAAAATATTATGATTATTATTATAGTTATTATTATAATAATGATTATTTTTATAATAGTAGAAGTAGTTGTGTATAGTTATTTAACCACATTTCGTATGTAATAAATATTTTAATTACATGGATTATTGTTTTAATACTAAATTTTTCGTAATAATAAAATCTGAAATCAATTTAAACAATAGTAACAATTGTCATTGAAATATGAATAGACAAATAATTATTGAAAATAAATCCTCATTGATGGCAATTTATTGTATTCATGCAAAACAATTTATTTTCTAATGATTTTTAGAAAATTTTCAAAATTATTAAATGAATCAATTGTGAAATATGGAAAATTCCACAATTTTCAACTTACACTTTAGAGAATAGTTTAATAAACCATTATATGTCCATTCTGGAATAGGAAATTATATATTTGCATTTATCCTCTGTAATTATATCTTTTCCATATCTTTCTTTAATTGACTGTAGGAAAAGCCAGAAATAAATTTTTTATCCAATTCAAATTGTGAGTAAAATCATTTTATTTTGTTTTACTGAATCAGACCAAATGAGGATGACTAATAACCAGAAGCAACTTTTTATTACATGAAAAGTCATTTTTATCATTTCGATTTGTTATATAGTTAATATATATTTCCAATGAAGTTACAAACAGTTAAATATTTATAAATATAAATATAAATATATATATATATATATATATATATATATGTGTGTGTGTGTGTGTAATTTCTAATGCGCTCACATCAATGCAAGCTTTATACACTCTTTAATTACATTTAATATCTTTTTTATAACTGCGGGAGAAATAATTCTATTAATTTTTAAATGTTTTTATCATTTCAGTATACAAAGCCTAGCAGAGAAAAATATTAAAATTCAAAAGAATTTTATATAAAATATACAAATTTATATAAAATATATAAAATATAAAATATATATATATAATATATACAAATTTATATAAAATCACAAAACCAAAATTTTTTAATTTTTTAATTTTAAATTTTTATATAAACCACGACAATTTTTATAATATTTATGCTTATATTTTATCTGTAAATTGGTTCCATAATCAAAACTTTATCAAATAAATACTACAAAAGTCATTGAATTTCAGATTTGGTAGTAAACGAAACTGATTGATAATAAAAATCTAAATATTTACATATTAATTTGAAAATTAAAAATTATTTCTCCAGCAACGATTTCACTGAAAACAATTGTTTTAATATTTTCATAAAATAATCATAGAAAAAATCAAAACTATCTTTATAATTTTAGGAAAATAAAAATTTATTAATGTTTTTTAATTTTACATAATTTTAATTATATTTCAAATTTACTTTCAAATAATATTTATGGCAGTTAAAATATTTTTAATCCGAATATAAATGCAACTCTATTTCAACTTAAATATTTAACACAAAAGTATTTCTAATTTTAAAGAAATTTAAATGTTTGCGTTATATTTTTATTTTAAAAATTAATAATAATAATCAATAAATAAATATATTTCTTTGGCAATAAAAAGTGTAAGGATATCAGAAAAACATCGATATCTTTTCTGATTCATATCCAAAAAAAATTATTTTGTAAAAAATAATATTTTAATATCGCTGGAAAATCAGAAAAATTTCTTATAATAAATAAATAATTTATAATAATAATTTAAATTTTTAATTTTCAGAAATAAATTAAAATGTTTTATAAATCTTCAATATTTTAAACAAAACTGAAATGCCAATATCAAAATGAGGAATTCAGTTTTGTCATTTAAATTGTTGAACTTTTTGTGTAGAATTTGCAAGAAAATCGCTAACTTCATCTATATAAGTGACAGACATGTGAAATGTTTTAAATTTGTAACGAGACCAAATACTTTTATCTTTTAAATTTAAAAAGTTTTACTTGTATTCTTTTAATAGTTGATTCAACAAAAACTTTTCTATATATTAATTTAACATCGACTTTGAATGGTTTCATTTTAAATTTCAAAGTCTCACACCAAAAGCATTGCTTGGACATTCCGAAACGTTGATTTGGTTATTATTAATAAGTCATTCATTTCTTAGTTCGTTAAAACTACAAACGATAAAATTATTTTGAGTGAATAGTATTTGAGGTTATCCGTTGGTAATTTCATTTGCTATATAAAATAGAAATGTGTACTATGTTTAAATAACTGTTAAGATCTAATAATTCAATTTAAATTTAAAAGACTTCCTTTTCTAAAACCTCCTATATAAATGGTTTACAACAAAGCTTTACATTAGTATTTGGAAACTCTCTGGTCCCGAACTCAATGTTAAATTCTTTTGTCTCATCTAGTCCCTCTACAAAGTTTCTAAAAATGGCATTCGACATATCTCGGTTAAATCCGATGTATTTGCACATGTTTATTTTGTATAGAAATTACATCTTCTGGTCAAATATGGTTATTTCTGCCTATATTTATAAGTTTACTTATAAATTGTTAATTTTGTTCATGATGAACTCATATTGGGTTTCAACCGTACTTCCTAATAAAATGCAATATCCAATAAGCATTCTACCATATTATTTTAAAATAAATAATTATATATAAATAAAAATTCGTTAAAACATGACATATTTTATATTACGCTTCTTCACCAATATTATACATTGGACTTGAGTAAATAAAGATTTAGGCATATTTAAGATCGTGAATACTGATTAAATTGGAATCGAGAAAGAATAAAAATTAATGATAAGTCAATGAACGATCTCCAATTACAACTAAGGTCTAACCGTAAATAACCGCTCAATCTTCAAACAATTAAACTAAATGAGCTTACTGAATATTTTAAAGAATTTCCAAGAGTCACTAAAATTTTTCGAATTGTAATTATTCACGAAAAGTACTATTCCGTAAATAGAATCCCACAGACAAAAACAAAAAACAAAAAATCACTGAGGTCCCAATGGTGATAAGTTTGGGTTATCTGATCTAATCCTAATTTTGATCAGATCATAAATTTACATTCCGTTTATTCGGTTTGCGGTCACATTCAAACCGCGAGCTTCATGGAATTTGGGATATTAAATTTAAATAAATAAGCCTTTTAATAAAATGCATTCAGTAGTAAAATAATAAAATATAATGTAAACACATTTTCAATGATAATGATTGAAAACAAATTCGAGTAATTTATTTACAATTGCGTTGATTATTCGAGTCTGATTTCGTTAAATTATGTTTTTTGAAAAAATATTCAGATTATATATAGCAATCAATTTTCCATTGGTAGAATTTACAGTATTTTTAAAATAAAAATAATAATAATAATAATTAATTAAATAAATTTGGCAACGATTTAATTAAACGATAACGCCAATAAAAAACCTTTCTTACGATATATTTCGATAGCACAGCTATCATCTTCAGGTACTCAAAACCAACTAAAAATATTATGAATTAACATTTAATTTAAACAAATTATTTTTTATTAATTTAATTTTTTAATAAATAAATATTTTTAAAAATATATATTTTAAATTAATTTTAAATTTTAAAATTTTTTACTTATATTCTAATTTTTTAAAAATTAATGCAATTTAAAATTTTCAATTATTTTAATAATATTAAAAAAACAAACATGATTTAACATACGTAAACTATTTAAAAACATTCAAAACATTCGTAGTCACAGCACTCTGCACATTAATCTTTGGATCCAATGACCTTATCAGCAATGCTTCACATATCACTCGTTCCCAATAACTATTGAAACTTCTCAACAAAATTCTAAAATCAGACATTCCGATATCACTTTTACAGCCTCTATTGTGTTCACTAATATTGGTCAAACCCTTCAATCGACAATGCTCTAGAACTCGAGTACAGAGATGACGGGAAGTCTCTCCAATGTATGTGGCATTACACCCATTACATGTAAATTGATAAACGAGATCAGAACACAATCCAACCGGAGTTTTTGATTTATTAATAAACATATTGCGTACCTTACACGAATTAGAGACGATCTTATACTCTAAATTTCCTATCAGTTTACCCAACTTCCTCTTATAATTTGTAAAGCCTTCAGAGTACGGCAATACTAACACATATTTAGGCTCAACTTTTTTATATCCATTTTTACAATCACCCAGATCAACACTCAATTCACACCCATCCGACAAATTACATTCAGACTTTCCACAACATGGATCCTTAGGATTTTTAATCAATTTATCAACAGTTTCTTTTATCATCAACAATAAAAATGATTTAGAATATCCATTCTTTATCAACAACTCAACCAATTTATCAACACTTTTTACCGAATTAGCAAAAGTAGAAGATAAAGACCATGAACGATAAATCAATCCTTTCACCATATTTCTCTTATACTTAAATTCACAAAAGCTTTCTGGAGAAGTATAAAGACCAGTATCAGTTGGTTTTCTATAAATCTCTGTCTCATACTGTTTATCTTTGCGTTGAATTAACAAATCCAAAAACGCAATTGATGACTTTCTCTCCGTTTCACATGTGAATACAATGTTTTTATGTAAACTGTTCATAAACTGCAAAAACGGTTCTACATGTTTCTGGTTTTCAAATATAAGAAAAATATCATCCACATACCTTTTATAAACAAAAGGTTTTTCAAATTGGAAAGAAGCAATTTTCTTTTCCAAACTAGCCAAAAATATTGATGCCATCGTTGGTGCTAAAGGGGAACCCATAGCGACTCCATCTATTTGTTGATACCATTCATCATTGAAAAGAAAATTGACATTTGAAGTAGCAAATTCAAGAAGTTTTCGAAATATATATATTTTTAAAAATATTTATTTATTAAAAAATTAAATTAATAAAAAATAATTTGTTTAAATTAAATGTTAATTCATAATATTTTTAGTTGGTTTTGAGTACCTGAAGATGATAGCTGTGCTATCGAAATATATCGTAAGAAAGGTTTTTTATTGGCGTTATCGTTTAATAATAATAATAATAATAATAATAATAATAATAATAATAATAATAATAATAATAATAATAATAATAATAATAATAATAATAATAATAATAATAATGATAATAATGATAATAATGATAAAAATAATAATAATAATAATAATAATAATAATAATAATAATAATAATAATAATATGATGTTATGCATTCCAATTCAAAAATTTGGAATTCCAATTACAAAAAATAATTAGTTTTAGATAAATTAAAAAGTTACTTGACATTTTTCAGTGGAATTAAAAACAATTGAAAAACCGTAAAGACAAAAGAAAGCTACAGTTAAAAATTTATTCAATTTCAAATTACACGAAAAACATTTTCAATTTATAAATTCTATCTGATTGTCACAAGCACTAGATAAGCACTGGAGCCAATTTTAAATAAATGTCAAACATTTAAAAATCATTTATTTTAATTTCAAACAAAATTATAAATCATTTTTTCTATTTTTTTGAAAATACTATTTTATTTAAATTAACATTTTTTGCAGTTATCATGTTAATATTATCAATATTATAATTATTATTATTATTATTATTATTATTATTATTATTATTATTATTATTATTATTATTATTATTATTATTAATTATTATATTTTATTTAATTATTATTTAATTTTGTTATAAAACTTTAGGTTATATTTTATTTACTGGAAGCATTGGAAAAAAAAGTGAAATAAAATTGAATTCAAACTATAATTATCAGCTGCATTTTACTTCTAAGATACATTTGCTGAAATATATTTTTGGAAGATATTTATTTTTTATACTTAACTTACATTTCTCCCTATACACTTCATATTTTCCATATAAAAACCGCAATATTTCATTGATCTTTAAACTAAAAAAATTCAAAAATATCAAAAACAAATAAATGATATATCATAAAAAATCCCAAGTAACAAATACAAAATTAATTAAAAATATTTCGTAATTATGATAAATTAAACATTTGGATTTCCTCAACTAGTAATTGTAATTTAGCATCGTATTCGTGACAATTAACAATTGAAATATCAATATTAATTAAAACAAAAAAAATCCAAATGACTTTTTTTTACATATTTATGAAAAATGTAATAATATTTCACCAATCAGTTCGTCGTGTAATTGAGACGAATTATCTAATTCCGTTGCTAGAGGGTAATTAGGGTTGAAATGGAGAGGTGCAAAACATTTTTTAATATATAAAATATTAATATTATTATGAATTCGAAAACTGAGAAAACTTCGATTTAATTTAGTAGCAAAATTATAAAATTTACAAATTTGATACTCTTCAAAAATAAAACAATGATTACTTTATTAGATATTAAAAAAACTTTATTATTATTTATTTATTTGAGTTAATCTTGATTTTTATCTTAAATATCTTATGAAAATGTAATTATTTAAACAAATCAAACATGATTAGCGTATAAAAAATACACTGTCAAAGTAGTCTGTCAGCAAATAGTATATGCTTTCCTGTTGGAAAGGTTTACATATACCACTGTGTAAATCAACTTTATTTTCTGCATTTCACAAATATTTCTAATAAGATAAAGTGAGACCTCGGTTTTACAATATACCGAATTGATATTATGATGTAATATTGTTATGTTTGACTTAAACACATCAACTTCCTCTTCCTTTTGATATTCTTAGTTTTAAATAATATAATTTTACATATTCACAAAGTGTTTATTATAATTTTCTCAGACTTATGTTTTATTGTTTATCCGAACTGTAGACAATAATATATATAAACTTGAATATTTAGATGTCACCATTTTTGTGACTTTTACCGAATAAAAATGAGATTAATACGAAAACAAGTCGTAAAATTTATTTTTATGATGGTAAAGTTAATAATAATAATGAGAATAATTACGATAATAATAATAATAATAATAATAATAATAATAATAATAATAATAATAATAATAATAATAATAATAATAATAATAATAATAATAATAATAATAATAATAATAATAATAATAATAATAATAATAATAATAATAATAAATTTATATATAAACTTATATCAATATGAATTAAAAATTTTTTTTAAACTGTTCAAAAATAAATTTAGAAAATTATTTCATTAGTAAATTAATCTTTTTTATTAATATACATTTATAACAATTACAATATTTAAAAATCAGTCTAATAAAACAAAATATTGATTTTTTTCATAGATTGATATAATTAATTTTACATTTTTCAAAAATATTCATTTTCAGTCATGAAAATGTTTAGATATTGGATCTTCGTATGAATTGAATATGAGGAACCAAACTTTTTTTCATAATTGGTAAAATATATTAAAATTAAAAATTTCATTTGATATTTTTTAAAATGCCTTAGATCTACTTATAAAGCTTTATTTATATATTTTAATTATATAATTTAGTAAATTCCAATATTTGACAAGGTAAAATTCACTTTTAAATTTATATCTTATATCTGTGTTTATATTTGTGTTGCGGTAAACATTTTATTAATTTGTTTATAAATGGATAAAAAACTAATATAAATAAAAACAGTTGTGAACAAATTATTTGATTTTAACAAATCTTATTAGAAAATTATATTTTTTTTCATTGAAGTTATAACAAATACATATATTTATATGTATATGTGTATAAATAAAAAATTAAAATATAAAAAGTTAAATGTTACAACTTTAGATCATTCAACGCTATTTCATTAGAACTTTCATTCACATACTTAAACAATATGTTTTCAATAAATTTTAGTGGCTAGTTTTTTGTGTTAAAAAATAATTTATTTGAAAATTATTACATAGAATATGGAGTGTAGACTAGGTTAGGAAAATATTGTCCAAAATTGTCAAAGGATTAAACAAAAGTGTACAGTCACCGCACATTAAAATAGAACAAAGATCCTTAAACAAATTTAGACACCCAACAAACACCCTATAGTTTATAAAGAATTATTCTATGAAATTTATGTTTATTGTTTTTATTTTAGTATTTTATTACAACATAATGGCTAATCGGCCCATGCTTTTATACCATAAATTTATTATTTTTTAATATTTTTTTTCAATTAAATATATATGTTTCTTTTTGCAAAATATTTAGGTCCTAACTATTTCTATTGTTTAAATATATTTTCTATGGGCAAAAATATTTTAAAAATTTGATCTGCAATAATAATAGAAACAAAAGTTCATTGCTGAATCTTAATAGCACGATTTTGTTTGTGTCAATAATTTATACGAAAGAATTTAATTTAGCATTAATATTGTACATTTTATTCACCTTAGGGATTGAAGGATTTTCTGAAAAAATATATCCTTAGCCCTACTTTTCTAAAAGTGACACTTGTTAATCGTTTATGAAAAAAGAAATTATTTTATTTGAGAATTATTTTTAATTATTTGATTGGATTTAGCTTTTAAATAAAGTATTTGAAATTTTAATAATGAATTCAAATTTTGAAAGATTGAAAAGTATACTGTAGTCAATTTTTATTAAACTGAATTATTTTTGAAGTCTACTTTAATCTTTATTGACTATTAATAATCTCAAAACTTCTCTACCATTAGAAATTGAATCGAATATCACATCACAATTTCATATATATATATATATATATTTTAAAATTATATTTCTTAAATAGTAATTATAATTTTAAAATTATAATTTATAATTTACTATAATTACTTCATCTTTTAAGCAAATGTTAAGTTTAGATTTCTCACCGATATTTTATATTTTCTATTATATTTTCTAATTATCTAAAATATTTCAGCAAAAATTCTTTATTTAATATTGAATTTTTTAATATTTTTTAAACTTTTAAACAGAAAATTTAACTATCGAAAATTTTCTTTTAAATATAACAGTAAGATGGAATTAAAAGTCTTTAAATCTAAATTAAAAAGATCAATTTTGAGTTTAAAAAACAATTAAATTCATAGTATGTTATATCAAATGATTGTGAAATGTTGAAAATCTTTTGTATAATAGTAAGAAATCTCCTGCAAAGACTTTGTTTAGATAATGTTAACAAACGCAGTATTTTTGAAATTAATATTATCGAAATGGAATGTTTATTAATGATGTGCGAAATTTTGTTTTGATAAATTAAAATTAAATGAAAAAATGATAATAAAAATAATTACAAAAATACTTTCGTTCTCCATTTTGTTTCTAGACGTTATAAATTTAAATGATTTTCCTAATTCGCTTGCGGATAAACATGGATAATCAGGAATTACAAACAATTACAAAATGCGTTGTAATTATTTTTCCGGTTTTGGCAGCTGATATAAATATTTCGGGAAATTGTTAATCGCTTTAAAAAGAACAGATGGCATTTTTAATTATTTTTCAAATTTTACTATTACCTCTATTTTTATTTAAATCCAATAAAAATTTAAGTTTTAAAAAATATTTAATTTTAACAAAACAAAAAATCATAAAATAAAATATTTAAAATTTTAAAAAACTGTGTCAAATTTAATAATAAAAATAATTTTGAAATAAAATAATTATGATTCCAATGATTTCTAGCCGTGAATATGTTACAAAATAATTAGTATTTAAATAGTAAAGTATGGAATTAATAATTCAACTTAAATATAGATAATTCATTAAAACAATAAAAATGATTAAATTAATGTCACTTTTTGACAATGAATACATTTATTTGCAAAAAATTTCAAAATCATTTTTTTACACAAAATATTTTAGGCATTATTTTTGTTAAGTTTTCATTTTGTAGACCATACAATGAAAATAATTAAATGATATACATTGTAAATTTTATTTTAAAACATTTTGTTATTTACAATTTAATAAAAAATAAATATGAAAAAATTGAAAAATAAAATAAATTAAGAAAAAATTAAAAATCATTCTTTAATATTTTGATTTGAATATCAAAAACGCAATTTAATATAGAAAAAGTGCATGATTGTGGCAAATATATTCGGATGAAAAAAGTTTTGGAATCCTCTTCGATTTTGAAAGGTCACAGAATTATCGATTAGGAATTCTCTAAATTTCTGTAATTGCAAGTCCCCAAATAATATTAAAAAAAACTGTCGCAGTATTTATAAACAAAACTTATCAAATTCAACAGTGACTTTATTTTCCCATTTCCCATGAAACCCGTGAAAACGCAATCATAAAATAAAATTTTAGTGAATTTTGACAATCATACTTCATAGTTGGGATTGAAAATTTGTTTTCTGTGTGCTTTTTGGGTGCTTTTCGGTGTGAAGTAGCACTCTTCGGTTTCAGTGTAAGATAACACACGTGGATTTGGTGCTATTTTTATTGCCGGGTAAATGTTAAATATTTATCACTAGTGCCAATAATACAGATCCAAACAAGTTGATTTTATGATCAAATTATGTTTGTCATTTTATTAATTGGATTTTAATTAGATAATTTGGACAAATTATAAATTATGTTTATCAGTAAAACAATTTTTTGTTTTTTATATCACTTCATTTTTACATTAATCAAACTTTTTCATTCTAGAATTTGTGGAATAAAACTTTTAAAACTGTGATTCAGTTTAGCATAAGCTTGACCATAGCTTTTTTAAAATTTGGTGTTTTAATACACCTGCTGTTTTGTTTTTTAGACATTTTAGCTTCTTTCCTAGAAATGGAAATTTTTTGAGTACACTAAATAATATATATATATATATAAAGAATTTTTTAATCATTGACCATGAATCAGATGTTATATTGATATTCAATATAATATCCGATTCAAAGTCAATCAATAAAACAATTCTTTAATTCATTCCAAAATGAAAGGCAATCAGATGGAAAAACTAAAAAAAGTTCTTTCTATATATATATATATATATATATATAATCTAAAATTCTTTTTAGAAATTGTTGACATTTGAAGTTTTTTATAAAGTAATATTTGTTTTAATCAAACTTGAAGTATTCATTTTTATAAATTTGTGCAAATGCAAAAAAGAGCTATTTTATCTTTTAAATATCTTTGAAATCATTTTAATATATTTCTAATGATTAAATTTCTTTAAAGATCTTTTCATTGTTTTTAATAACAACAAATATTTGGTTTAATCCTTTTGCATTTTAACATCATCATACTATTTATTATAATATTATATAATAAAATTAAATTAAAATAAAAGTAAAATATAATATAATCTAATATAATATGATTTAATTAAATAAAATAAAATAATATTAATTTTAATTTTAATATTAAATTAATTGAATTTCACCATATTTTATTGAAATCTAAATACTGAAATAATTTATAAATTAAAGATACCAGAAATTTTAATACAATATAAAATGAAATATATCCAATTTGAGTAAAGTCTATTAATTAAATATTCATTAAAATTCTCACAAAAAACTAGTGAGTATGTTGTTATCAAAAATATTCTTTTCATCTTTTTACAAAGCAAAAGCGCGACTGAATATTTCCAGATATCTATTGAAAAATTGTGAACAGTTGTTTTAAAGTAGTCAATTTTGCTGAATATTCAAATCCACTTAAATGGGCAGTGTTTAAGTGGATGAATAAAAGGTGGGATACAAGAATTAGTGAAATTTTAATGAGACATGTTTTACACCTTCTAAAATTTCAAGTGTAAAGGTTAGGAATAAAAGAAATTTATTTCCGGTTGACATCTGTTCCATATTTGAACATATTTGCTTTATATTATGGCTCAAAGTATAAATAAATTTCTGAGCTCCTGATTTCTGTAAAAAATCATGTTTTCTTTTATTTTAAATTCATTTTAATTTCACTTTGTAATTTATAATATATTTTCATATTTTAATCACTATTATTAAATTTAAATAATATAATTCATATTAATACCTTATAAATGGCATCAAAATTATTTTTAATTTGTAAGATATTATTAATTCATTATAAATTTAATTTATATATTAAAACAACTGGATTATTTTACTTCAACAATATTTTTAACAGGAAAACATCATTCTACAATCATGATATTTTATTTAATTATTTATTTATATTATAATTAAATTTCCATTTAAATTGCTAATATATTATTTAATATGTTATTATATTATTATAATTATTACTTATTAAATACTTATTATTGTACAAATTATTTAATAAGCATTCAAAGCGTCAATTATCATAGTCATCATTTCGGTGAGTTGCGTGAGGTAATGCCTACTCCATATTTAGACTCCAAAACTATACTTCTTGCGTGGCCAGATCCATATAATTCAACTGTTTGAATTAACACATATATATCTTCATTCAATAAAACTAGTTGTTTCCTTAAACATTCTTTTAAGTAAACGTAAAACATTTTATCGCTAAGTTGAACAACATATGGCATCCAAACAGCAAACTTTGTTCAAAATATTTATTAAATTCCAATTAGAGTTCAAAGAAAAATGAAAACCAACTTCCATAAAAATCCAAAAATGTTGCAAAAATACAGCTTTAAAATGATAAGAGAAAAATTCGAAATCAAATAAAATTTTCAACGTTTGAATAATCAAAATCAATACTCAAAGTAAAATTTTATTCACAAAACAATGCTACAAAGACAAATAACTCTATTGCGTCGCGTCTGTGTGCGCATTCAAAACAAAATCAAAAGAACAACTATCGCTCACACATAAGCGACAACCAAATATGCACACATGGCGTTGCGTATTTTACATTGATTCATGTATTTTTTTACGTACTTCATAGACGTGTGTGCTGAGTGATCCTCGCTTAGAGTGGTACATGGTGATTACATAATGATGATTCATATATAATTTATATTTATTCAATTGTTAATTGTAACTTAAACAGTAACGTTTTTATCTCAGGGCTTTTGTTCCATTCAATAAACATTTTTGGACCAACTCCAGTGCATTTAACCAATTATAAACAAAGTTTTCATAATTGAGATTAAAGCAAATATTTATATAAAAGTACTTGAATATTTAAACCTAACACAATATTTATCTCGCTTAGAAAGTAAGATAGATAGTAAACTATCCGACTCGTACACAAATCACGCGTTGTACAGGAAATACAAATATTGCTATTTGTATATATGATACTTAATTAATATAATTAAATTGTCTGCCTAATTTACTTGATCCATACAATAATAAAAAGTGAAAATAAAAAAGTAATTAGCACTTTTCTGCTCTAAATTAATTATTAATTTATTGAAATAATCCCAATAACTAATATGATATTTAGTATGAAAGTTAGTGAATAAGAATGCTCATGCTTTTGCCATGTAATGGTAAATTTATAAAAAAAAATTGAGAATCCTTTCTATAAAATTCCGTTAAAGACTCTTTAATTTTTCTGGTAAATAATTTTGGTTTTGGTTGAATGGCAAAATGTTTTTTATCAGACTCACCAAAACTGAGACCTGAAACAACGCAAAAATCAGCAACAATTTATTTAGTTTATATAAAAAATGTTTTTTACAATTTTATTAAAAGATAGCCAACTGTTATCGGACGAAGTCGTCTTATGCAAGATCTCTGGAATCAGAAAAATCCATGACATTTCTATTTTTAATTTTATTTTTCTAAAATTCATATAAAAAATCTGATATTATTTTACAATTTTATAATTTAAATTGATTACATAAATAAACCAAAAATAAACAAAATTGTCGAATAAAAAATTCGGATATATCAAGCAAAGGGTTTGAGATATAGTTTTCTTAACTGTCGTCTTTTTGAGCAGTTCTGACAAAAATGTCATTCGAATGGAATTCTTTTCAAAAATACTCATCAACATATGGTGATTCGGAATGTTCTTTGGAACTGGAATATAATACAGTGGATACACAAATGTTCACTCGAATTTATCACAAAAATATCAACTTACAATGGGAAAATGGAAAATCCGAAACGATTTCTGAACAGCAGATCGCATGTTCCAATTTCCCTGTGTACACAAGACAAATCTCGAATCTGAGGAAATAGATAAATATTTGACTTGTCCACCAATATTCCATAACCTAATAATCCGGGTCTTTATGTTTGTTGGTCAAAAGGAAAATATTGTCTTGACGCGGGAAATACTCAATAACAAGATTTGTTGACGAGATATTTTAGTGGTTTCTTTTTGGTTGTCGCGACTTCAGTTTTGTTTACTCAAGCCCAGCTCGTATCTTTTAAATTTTATAAATAATTATTCTCTCTAAAGTTTTTCTTATTATTAATTTAAACAAATAATTAATATTTAATGGATTCTTTTGTATATGTTGATTAATGGAGGAATATTCGGATAACATTGATACATTATGCTAAATTATCAATTTATTCTTTTTTGGATAAATTTTCAAAATTTTCAAAAATATATCCTTCTGTATTTTGAGTTTATTTATTAATACAATAATGATAATTATTATTATTATTATTATTATTATTATTATTATTATTATTATTATTATTATTATTATTATTATTGTTATTATTATTATTATTATTATTGTTATTATTATTATTATTATAATTATTATTATTACTATTATTATTATTATTATTATTATTATTATTATTATTATTATTATTATTATTATTACTATTAGTATTAATATTGGTATTTAATATCATTATTATGTTATTATTATTATTATTATTTGTTATTATTTATATATTTATTCATTAATATTCAGGATTTGATAGAAACATTCCGACCTACCCGAGAATGCGTATGACTGGAAACGCAGTTATTGGGGATCATAGTTTATTTATTGAAAATGTAAAAGTATCTGATTCAGGAAACTATGAATGTCAACTCTCTCCAGCTGCATCCCAACCTCCAAGACGTAGAATGACGAAACTTACAGTGCTCAGTAAGTGTTACATTTATATTAATAACATTATCATTACATATAATCGAAATAATGATGAATTTGACGATATAAATCCCTCTCAGAAAAATTATAAAAACACTGTCAAATTTGTCAGATAGATTCTAATAATTATTCGATACTGTCAAAATTTATTCCATTTCATTTATCAAATATTTAGATAAATGAGAATCAGGAGTTTATTTATCAAATGATAATCGGGCATCCGTGACTTGTGTTATTTTCATAACGAGGGCACATTAATCATTCTTCACATTTCCAATTCCCATATAAAATTCCCCATATTTATCCTACAATATCAATCTCGTGAAAGTTTACGTGTCTTTGAAAGTTTTTGATGCCATGCTGATTCTCTTGATTTTTCAGGTGGTAGATTTTAGACATCTCTTTGAATAAACATTTGAATTCTAAAATTTCAATTTCAATAATTCTGAGAAAGATACTAACAGACTATATGGAAACTTAATGAAAAAAAATTAAATAAAAAACTGTTTTTTTATGAGGCGTCATTTTATTTTTATTTACATAGCTAACATCTTAGTGTTATGAGGTTATCATGTTAATATAAAAATTATTTAACCGAATATTTTTGAGATATATAACATTTTAAGAAAATTACCACATATACACCGTTGGAGCTGAATAATAACTCTTATAATACAAGTTGTCTCGTAAATCCACAAAAAGAATATACCGCAAAACATTTGACATTGTCCAATGAAAATTACCGGAATGGCGCTAACCAAATTATGTACACAAACACGAACGATTTGATTTAATTATTTTTGTTAAATAATTTTATGGTTGAAAAATAAATGATTTTTAAGATAAATAATTGCATAATGAAGAAAGTTGTAAAAATGAAAATTTCTTTTCTTGGTGACAAAACTCTACTTTGTATAAGGTTTTGAAAATCATAAGAAAGAATTTGAAAAATCCTCAAGAAAAGCTTTAAATATAAAGAATAAAAACCAAAAAAAGTGTAGATAATTCGCAATCAAAATAAAAACAGAAAAAAGGTTTTCTAATTGGTAAAAATTTGTCAACCTCTATTTAAGTCTTTTTGAGTGACAGTTTATGCTCTAAATCTTTTTGGTTTGTAAAGTTTTTTATCTTCTGATATTTTAGAATTTGACTTCTGAAAATATTTTCAGAAGGAGGAATAAAAAAATTATTTTATTCTTTATTAATTCAATTATATAATTCAATTTGACAAATGAATTCAAGCCAAAAAATATTTTGAAGTGATTTTATTAAAATAAAAGAATCTCAGACAGGCATTTATAGCAGACTGGAAATTGAAAATTAGTGAGAGTTTATAAATTAATGTAATTGTTTCCAAAAAAAGGTTTTCACTAATAAAAATTTGTTAACATTGAATAAAAATATTTTTCACGGGAAATAAGGAAAATAGATGATCTCTCATAAAATTCTGAGAGTTGAAAAATGTCAAATCGGCAACAAATATCAGAAAAGACAGAATATTAGCAAATTCTGAAAAGTGAAAAGTCTTTGAGTTTTCTCTAATAATTTTGCAATATCTTGACTTATTATCTTACTCTAGAGACTTTTGGATGGCAATAAAATGTTCAGCGATTCTAATTAAAGATTCCCGCTTTAAATCCTTGAAAAATACAAAAAGAAATAATACTAATAATATTTATAAAAATAATAATAATAAATAATGATAATAAGATAATGAGCATAGTAATAATTATAATAATAATGTATCTTTATATTAATGTATATTTTATATTATTATTATTATTATTATTATTATTATTATTATTATTATTATTATTATTATTATTATTATTATTATTATTATTATTATTATTATTATTATTATTATTATTATTATTATAATATTTTATGAAAATCAAAATTCTACTTTGTTTGCAGAAGTACCATCAACTCCAATTATCTATCAAAATGGCCAGTCAAATAAACAGAATATATCTGTCTCTATAAAGAAAGACGAATTTGATTCGAATATTAACTTGACTTGCGTATCTTTGAATGGCAATCCGGTCCCGACATTTGAGTGGAGCGTCAACAGAAGTCCTTTAAAACATGGGTTTAAATTTCGAGGAAATAAAGTGTCTATTGAAACAATAAATGATACTGCAAACTCTTTGTCAATGAAATCGTCCCAGATAATGAATGGGGATATTGTGACTTGTGGAGTGGAAAATAATGCTACAAGGAAAATGTTTAATCTGACAGAGAGAATTATCAAAACTCAAATGCGAGTATTTAAGAGAAGTCAGTTAATTTATTTAATCATAATTAATAATAATAATAATAATAATAATAATAATAATAATAATAATAATAATAATAATAATAATAATAATAATAAAAATTATAATAATAATACTAAAAATTATAATAATAATAATAATAACAATAATAATAATATTAATAATAATAATTAAATATTATTTTTATTAAATTATAAATATTATCTAAGGGAGTTAAAAATCTTGACCAATATGTGAACCGTGGTTGGAAGAAACAGTAGAATCTTTGCTTGTTCAACTATGACATGACCATATTTTAACATTATAAAATCATAGGTATGAAAGTCTTTGTTACTTTGAATCTTTCATCTGTTGAGGTTTACGAGATTAATTACTTAATGTGCGTTGTGAATGAAGGGTTCTTTAAGTGGTCTCCCTGTCCTTATTATTGTCTCGTTCTGAGGTCCAATTGATGGCTGTTCCTTTAAGAGTGTGTTATTGTAATTGATAAATTTTGGTTTCTAATACAATTATTATTTTGAAATAATTATTATTAGATTTTGTTGTTTATTTATTCTTAATTAACTTCAGTTCTTCCCGGGAAAATTGTCATCAAAGAGGTTTCCGATATAGAGAAAACAGTATATGTTACGGAAGGCCACCAATTGCAATTGTCTTGCGTTTGCAACAACCCTGGTGACCCACCGATCGATTTGAAGTGGAACATTAACGAAGATGACCTGATGATAGCACAAGACAAGATTTTATCTGTTAAATCCGAGCACTTTAGTCAGAATACTTTTCGGATGTCTAATATTTCCAGAAAATGGCATCGAAAAGAACTTTATTGTTCAGGGTCCCAGGACAACTATGCAATTCCCAGTTCAGCAACGGTTTTGATTCTCGTAAATTGTTTGAGATTTCATTGTGTTTTTATTCAAATTCTAATGGATTTTTTATTCAGATCCGCCAAGCAAAATTGAGATGGAAGCAATTTCTGTTAAAACGAACGTCTCGTTGCACAATCCTAGCACCGTGTATTGTAAAGAAGGGCAAAAAGTGAAACTCTCTTGTACTTCCGACAACTTTTTTACAGATAATGTGCGAATTTTGTGGTTTATCAAAAGTTCAGAGGAATCTGATTGGAAACCAATTACCACCTCGTTTGAGAAAGTTTGTTGTTTTATAATTTTTTATTTATTTATTGTCACTCTAATATTGCTGTGAAGTTGTTAATAAAACAAAAATCAAAATAAAATTAAATAAACTGGGCAAATTAACCTTTTGGGAATTGTGACCGCATTGCTGACAGCCCTTTTAAATCTTGTTATAATTAGATTCTGAGTTTTTTCTTTCAAGTAGTTATAATGTGATGTATAAAACCGTTATTATTAAATAAATAAAACATTATTATTTTTTCTTTATCACTTTCTCAAAACTTATTATTTTGATCTAACCTTTATTAAACTTCTTTGTGTTCTTTACTCATTATTTAAGTATTACAGTTTCCGCCCACTCGGTGCATTTACATCTAACCGGAAACACCCTTGTCATGAAAATATATTTTTATTTATTTTCAATTTGTTTCATCTTTTTTTATATATGTTTTTAATATATTGTTATTTATTTTATTTATTCATATTTTTATATATTTATTATGTATTTAGTTATACATTTTAATATATTTATTTTGATCAGGTAGACTTTCTGCTCCATAAACTAAATTATACGGCTAAATAATACACCAAACTTTATGAATAAAAATAATTATATTTATTTTATATTTAATTGCAAATCCTAATTATTATTATTATTATTATTATTATTATTATTATTATTATTATTATTATTATTATTATTATTAATATTATTATTATTATTATTATTATTATTATTATTATTATTATTATTATTATTATTATTAAAATAAATTTTTTAAAACTTGAGATTTAAACATGAATGAATCCAAATAAAAACATATTGGTAAATTACATTTCAAAACGTTTTTTAAGATCGAAATATTTTATATTTTATGAATAAACACTGCGGAAATAGGCTTACTCAGTTATTTATTAAATTTATTAAATATTTTATTAAATGTTAATTAAAAAAGTCTTATGTGAATTAAACTGTTATCATTATAAAAAATGTGAGTTAGATATTTCCCATTTCAATTAATTCTTATATTTTTAAAGCATAAAAATTCATCAAAATTGGATTTTGCTCCAAAAATTAGAAAAACAGAGAGATGGACAGATAGAAATGAGTTATAAGAAAAATATTTACAGATTAAGGAAAATCTAATATTTTCGATTAACTTGTAAAAATATTGTAAATCTCTGAGGATTTCATTTTATGTATAAAAATGCAGGAAATTTCTGAATACATTCAAATGCTTTATTATCTTAATAAATTAAGATAATGAAATAGACGATTTATTTCTGACTGTTTCGTTCTGATGCACGATAAAGGAATGGCAGAAACATTTATTCTTATCAAATATTCCCATGTAATTGGGAGATTTAATTAGCTTCTAATGCACAATAATATACATATATATATATATATATATATATATATATATATATAATTTTATTGTTTAATTTATTATGAGAAATATGTTTTTTTCTCTTATATTATGAAGATTTTGAAAAAACAAAAGAAATCATAGAAAATAATGATCAAATGTCAGCCAATATAAACAAAGAACAAAACTAACAATAATAATAACAAACAAATTTTATTTTTAGAACACATTTACACTATTTCTATTTTGTCTCTCGTACTTTGACTTTGTGAAAATATTTTTATTGATTATTTATTATTTTATTAATTATTTGTATAATTAATGTACTTTATATTATATACTTTATACCCGGCTTTTCTCGGAAAACATTTAAACTCATTCTCTATGTTTATTTTAATGAATTTTATTTATTCTTCTTTCAGAAAGATCATCGGTTATGATGAACAATTTTGAAGGATACAGTTGTCCATAAAAAAGTATTTGCCTGAACTACAAAAAAACGATATCTGTAAATATTACAATGACATTTTCTGGAAGCTTAGTTGAACTTATATTTGCGAGCATATCGTTTTATTAACCCTCTCTAAAAGTCAAAAAAAGTGCTAGAAAGTATTTAAGTTTATTTAGCAAGTATTTTGACTTGATTTTATAATCTTACTTGTTCTTTTACCAAATTTAGGATTTCAATCTTAGGTCTTAGACTTCTCGATGGTAACCGTTTTTATTGGTGTAAAAATAAAATTTTCGCTAATTTAAAAAAAATACGTCTTTTTCAAACAAAATTTTAAAATTAATTCGAATTGTGAATTAATCCTAGGCGTAACTTTTTGCAACACAAATCAAATGCGTTTAATATATTCAATTCAACTGTATTTTTTACGGCAAAATAATTTCAGAAAATATTTAGAAGTCAGCGCCAAAGTCTCATCTTCCGGTTCAGTAAACTTTGTTGAAGTATTAAAGACTGCAAAGGAAAATATTTCAATAAATTTATAATTAAATATTTAATCTGACGGATAAAAAGAAGTCAAATAGATAAATATCTAAAAAATCCCAAATCTCAAACTCCAATTATATTTTTCTGAAAAGGAATTCGATAATTATTTTCAGAAATATTGATTTGAAATGAGAGAAAAAAATAATATTTTTTTTCAGACGGTTTTTACTTCCGATGGTCGGTTGAAATATATCACAAGCTCATTAGAGGTCCCTCCATCATTTGTTGACAAAGATATTTCCAGTCATATTTTATCCAGACTCCTTTCGCAAGTCGTTTGTATCGTTAAATCGACTGAATTCAACATTGAGATTCGTCGGCAGTTGAAAATCGAATTATTTGGTAAATTCTAAAATTTATTTTTTGTTTTAATCATTGATTTTTATATTTTTATTTATTTTAATAAATCAATAAAAATGAAAGAGAATTTAAAATTTATTATTTTGCAATTATAGAAGTTGACTAATATAAATATCAAGATAGTCATAAAAATATTTTTCATTTCTTATTTTTTCTTTTAACGTTTTTAGAATCGATTTAAGGAAAATCAATATATTTTCAATAAAAAATATAAAAGTTTGTTTATTTCTAAAATTTAAATTTTATAAATTGACTTGATTATTAATTAAATTTGGTTTGAGCTTTTAAGTTTTATATGAAAATCGTCTCATTCTAGAGGAGCCTTCAGTTCCGGTTTTGACATTAAACAATCTTTCGAAACCACAAATTCTAACCAACGGAGAAAGTGCCAAATTGAAATGCACAGTTACTGGGGGGCACCCAACTCCACAATTACGTCTACTTGATGGTTAGATTATATATTTGTTAAATATTTTTAATATCTTCAATAATTAATAAAAAATAAACATAAAAAATAGAGAAAATTATTATATTTATTTAATATTTAATAAATCTTAATATGAAAACTTAAATATATAGACAGATAATAATCATTTTTATATTTTATTTACGAGATAAAAATTAACAAAAATAATATCATCTATTACTATGACACAATATTAAATACCAATGGAAATTTTTGTGAAACCTCAATGATAAAGTCATTTAACTCGAAAATCAGCATACAAAATGAATTAGCCACATTTATTTTAATAATGTTTAATTATTTTGAGGATTAACAAATTTCATACGATTCAATACGTGTAATAATGTAATTACTAATAAACCTATAAGTATAATTGTTTTTATTGAAACTTTTTAGTGTCTGATAATGACAGCGGAGCTGTCAAAATATATTACAAAAATATTTTTTCAAAATGATGTTTTTTTATTTATAATTCTAATCCGGTAATTATTTTTAATGGTTGAATGTAGATGAAGAATAAGTAATTTTTCCAACGAAATTCAGAATTCAAAGTTTTAGATTGAACTATTCCAAAGTTCAATTTATAAACCAAAACCTCCTACATTACAACAAACAACTTTCAAAATATTTAAGTTTAAGAATTTAAACAAATTTTCTCATCAATGCACTAAAACGACAAAGATAAGAAAACTATTTTGTTGTCATGATTGAATGAAGAAATACAAACAAAATATATTTTTTGTCCATCAATCTTCAAACTTCTAAGCATTCGGAACTTTAGACTTTTAATGTAAACAGGTCAAATTTAAATCTAAATATTTATCATAGAATTAAAGTTCATTTAAAATTTTGATTTTTTTGCTGATCTTATTTAATTTTTTATTTTATTTATTATTTATTTTTAAATTAATGAAGTAATAGAATTCCTAATATAAATTAAATAATGTAAAAAGATTTTTTAATATATGAATTGGTTATTTAAATACATAAAAAATATATGCAAAATAATATATCTCTAGCTCGTTTATTGAGACTCGATTAAAAAAATCTGTATTAAAAAATTTTTTAAAATTTATTTCTGTCTTTTTAACAGTAATTTTACGATTTTAAATTTCGTTGATTAAAATTTACCATTCTCATCAATATCCTATTTTTACAGAAAGAGACAGAGAGATGAAATCTTCGAACTTGCACGAAATTGGAATCACAAGATTGGAATACAATATAGAAGTAAAGCCAAGAGACAATGAAAAAAAGTTCAGGTAAATATTGAAATTTGTTTCCTTCAATTTTCCAACATGGGGATAACTTTAATACTGTCAAATAATACGTACAATATGGCTAGTGTCGAATTTCAGTGAGAAATATAAAGTCAACGCATTGAAGATTTCGAATTTACCTGAATGACAGTTGATATTCTTGGAAAATGTTTATTTTACAAAACCTCTGACTAATGAGTTTCTGTCACAACTTCAATTCGGACTGTTTCCCAAAATTGATAAATATTTAATATCTGCTTGGATATTTTTAGGGGTCGGTTAGAGAAAAATAAAGAGAAATTTAAAAGAATATATTTATGTCAATATTTAAAGTGTAACAATTTTGGATGTAACTGACCCGTTTTGTTTATCATAATGACAATGAATTGTAACAAACTATTTTAAATGATATACATGAAATGTTATTTTATTAATAACGATAATAATAACAATAATAATATTAATAATAATAATAATAATAATAATAATAATAATAATAATAATAACTTTAAAAATAATATTGTTTAATGATGAATCAAATTTATTATTAATTGTTTATAATGATACAAATCTATGCATATTTTATTACCATAAATGATTCAATTATAAATAAATTAATTTCATTAATTTTTTTCATGCAAACCGATTTATAAACCCGTTATAGACAGATGAGAAAATTGTTTGTTTCATTTAGGGATTCGTGGAGTTAGAATGGATCAGATAAAATAATATTTGTCATAGAAAACTCAGTGTTTATTAATTTTTATAAACAATTATTAGTACAATATAATTTTGTAAAAATAGATTGAAAAACAGATTTTGAAATATAAAACATTTTCATAATATTTTAGGGATTTTGAATCACAGTTTGAAAAGTAGTAAATAATTTTATTTATTTTGTTTTTTTAATGTCAATAACTAAATATGGCTCCTACAAATCTATTGGGTTTAAAAATGTTTCGATAGTAAAATTACAAACTCGACCGTTCGTGTTCGAAACTGGAAGAGACAACTCCAAATTATTGAAACTTTTGTTTCGACATACAATTTCAAAAAATCTAATTCCCAGAAAATTTGATTTTCTGACTTTTTAACTATACAACTCTTTTTCCGAGAAAGTTACCATAAGGTTTTCTTATTTTGTATAAATACAGAGCCACTTTTGATTGGTCTTTGGTGAGCTTATAAATACTTTTGGATGTTCTATCTACCATCCAAGCTGAAAAGCCTGACGCCTAGAGCCCCTCTTGACGGGGCCCAAATTCTGTATTATTATTTTAAAAACTTATTACATCTTTTAATTATTAGCAGATTATTATATTTATGTAATATAAATAAAAAAAAGTCTTTAATTATTTACATATTAAGTTTAATAAAATACCTTTCTTATGTAAACATTTCACGAAAACACAATATTTTTTTAAAAAATCATTAATTTAAAATATTTTATTGAATAATATAACAGTGAAGTGAGTAATCTTTCAAGCGCACATAATTTATTTATGAATAAATGTAATATTATTTTTGAAATTAAACAATTATACATTATTTTTAAAAAATATTTGACTATGAATCAGCAAAGATATCGATGTTGATTTCAGGAAACTGTGATTTAATCACAAATAATATAAATAAACATAAGGTATATAAATGTTACATTGATATTTTTCTGATATTTAAAAGTTGGAAACATGTTTTGCCATTTTTGTACATAAAGTGAATAATTTACATAACAATCTAAAATTAACTTTCGAAGAGGAAATTAATTCTAAGAATTCGTTTCTTGATCTAATTGAAAAGAAAGATACTCAGTGGCGTAGTTTGGTTTTGACGTTCTTGATTAATTTATTTTTGGCGCCTTTAACAAATTTAAAAGTTTTAGCTTTCCGACTTCTTCAATTGTTCGAAAAAAATAGAATTTCACTTATTTTATTTATGACAATAATTACGTAGTCTGACACTGACAGTCATATAACCTGGATATCAAAACTGCAAAAGACATGAACAATACTAATTTACAGTTTATTATTTACTAAATAATATTAAATAAATTGGTGGATGTGAGGTAATAGCCAAAAGATAATACAGAAATAGAACAAATAAAAAAGGAAATACCGCAAGGTTCAAGCTGGAAATTTGAAAAAGAAATGGTAAGATAAAGAAACCGAGAGATAAAAATCAAGAAATTAGTAAGCGCAAGATGCAGGATGAAACTAAGTGTAAAATAGTTTTGGTGCAATTTTTAAATATTTTTGTTGAAAATTTTATTTAAATCTTGTCTCAGTTTTGTAAAATTTCTTAAAAAATTAATTTTTTAACATTTTGTAGAATTTGTGATTTTAAAAATAGCAAAATTTTTAATTTTTTATAAAATGATTTTAAGAATTTAAAAGCAGAAATTTGTATAAACAACAATAATTTACTCTAAATAGTCTAAAGTTCAAGACTACCTGACGAAGACTGTTATTTAGTCGAAATATATTGTAGGTGAATATATATTTTGGATTAGTGTTGTTATTCTTTAATTTAGTTCGTTGCCAATTTTGTGTGATTTTGTTTTATCAATGCCTGTATAGTTCCGAAAAATGTTACAACATCTACATGATGCAGATAAGAAGCCTCAAAGGCAACAAACATAATAAAATATATTATAATAGTTTAAATGAGATGTCTTTAAATATAATTAATTATTAGCTTTTTTGTTATCGAAGATGAAAGTGAAATATATATTTAAATAAAAATTTAAAAATTGGAGATTTAGTGACGCCCTTTTGAACTGGCGCGGGCCGGAGTTTATGTCAGCTGCCCCGATGCCAAGCCATTGTTACGCCACTGAAGATAAACATTTTGAAACAGAAATTTATAGAAAAGTAATCAATACTGATTTATATACATCATCAGATATATATAAAAAAAAGTCTAAATACAAGAGAAATGTGATAAAAGGATTTGTGTCTCATTCTTGTACATTATCATCCATTATTTTAAATTTATTTTAGTATAAATTAATTGCTTGAGCTACTCAATGTATATTCAAAGTCTTTTTTAACAACGTTTGATGTGTTAAACTTTTGATAAATGTTATGAGATTGGTGACATAATTTTGCGTGGTTTGGATCCATTTAATTATTTTGCGAGTTATCTTTTGACTTACACGGGTAGTAATGTAATGAATATGACTGATAATGTTCAATTGAATATTATTGATAACAACAATGGTAAGTTGGATAAAATAAATGAAAGTAAGGTGTATGCTGATGTCGGTCTTGTAATTGTTTTGTATAATCGTTAATCGTTTTCTTGAAGTTGTTTAGTGTTTGATGATGACAGCTGAGCTGTCGAAATATCTTGTAAAAATATATTTAAAAAAGCGGGTTTCTTTTATTTATAAGAATAAATTATCATTTTTATTTAATAATAATAATTATACATATTAATAATAAATCAATGTTTAATTCATTTGTTTAAATACAAAGGCTAAAAAACTTAACAGAAATCCTAATGAGAATTTATTAATAACTCGTAACTAATGTTATTGTGTTGGAAAATTACGGCATTCTTGTTAACAAAATAAGAAGTGTCGGATCAGTGAGTGCGGCGGCCACTGCCGGTCTCATATGGGCTCAATGGTATTGTGTTATGGTTTCCCATTGAAAGGAAATGTTCTGTGTTGACAATTAATTCTATGGCTGTTAATGGCGGCATCTCGCGAGATACTAAATTGAGGTAAAGTTTCCATGAATGGCTTTTGATTTTATTGTGTTGACTGATATTTATCAGTAAAATTGTTTTAATGCTACTTTAGAAAATAAATACGTTTTTGCAGTTAATATTTTCACTACATAAAATAGAGGGAGGAGAAGGAAAATCGGTGCGAGTGAAGAAAATTGTTTTGACATTTTTAATTATTTCAATATTGAACTTTTTTTAAATTTGACATTATTTCTTTATTTTTATATTTAGTCTAATGAAAAAAGATCTACTCGAAAGGTTAATATGATGAGAAAATGAATAATACATGAATAAATAAATATTGATATGTTGAACACTGAAATTTGTCGACAGCACATTGTTATGTAATCATTTGTTGAATGGTCGTTTAGAAAGTGTAAATACTTTATTTGCACTATTTTGTAACATTAAAATTGCATTAAAAGTGCAACGGTGAATGTTTCTCATTAACTATGAAAATTTTATCATTTTTTTTTATTTTTAAAGTACTTATTTGTCTGTTCATCCTTTTTTGTGAATCAAATTTATGTTCTATTCTAATAATTAGGTGTATTGTCTCCTACAATAATGTCATGGATTTCGAGTCAGCGTCCAGTGAGTTGATGGCCTTGCAAGTAGCAAATCCTCCGAAGCAACTCCATATGAAGATCATCTCTTCTATGGATAACCTAATCGCCAACCAAAACTTTGAAATGCAATGTCATACAGATTCTTCGTTTCCGGAAGCAAAAATTGAATGGTGGTGGCATCATTCATGCAAATCTTCACATACGCTTGGAATAAGGTCAACCTCGAAAGATGTTAGATCCTTATGTCAATCAGAAATATTGAATGGTAGTCTATTAATTTTGTAGTTATTATTAAAACAGTAGCGTAATGTTTTGAAGATTATAGTTTCTTGGTAGTACCATAAATTTAGTGTTTGAGCTCTATGGAAATTATTTTACTTGTTTTTCAATGCATTCATCTTTCTGTAGGATTTTCCACACAGATCACCACGATAGTTTATATCTGTGTTTGTTGAAATATTTTAATGTCTTCGTAAACGAGAAGAAGTATAGAGCAAAAGACTTTTTAAATTTTATTCTAGACTGATCAGGACCTATTTTAGGTCGAAATAATTCATATTTCAATGTCTGAATAAACAAAACGGAAATTGACTTGCATAATTATTTATTTAGATTATATTTTTATAAATGATTAAGTTTTTTTTTTCTATTGTCGATTAAAATTAAATGTTAGTTCTAAGTTTTTAAATGATTTGTGCATTAATTATGTAATTTTAATTCACACACACACACACACGCACACACACACACACACACACATATATATATATATATATATATATTCCATTAGGAAATGAAACAGTTGAGAATTACAAAATTTTTATTAAAATCTTTAATTAAAATTTTTTATTAAAATTTTAGTCTCGACATCGGAATAGTAAACATGCTAATTTATTACAAATATTGGGTAAATTTTTTTACCTTTATTGAAGATTATTAATGGAGTATGGAAATTGTGATGTTGGATTTATATTTCACATGTGGAATTGCAATAATAGAATGACATAATTTCAGAGCCACAGAATATCAATTATCAGAAGTCTACTCAGTCGACATTCACGTCAATCAACGTCAAATTAACCCCTGAATTCGATTTGTCTTTCATAGAATGCATGATCATACCTCATGAGAAGTGGATCACGATTAACAAAGTATTGTCGAAATTAATAAAGATTCGTGTCAGATATCCTCCTCAATTCCTCAATGTTCATAAACTACCGAATGACGTTCAAACTTTTGTCGTTGAAAAAGGTATTACCAAATAGTGCTATTGCATTTAAATTCCAATAATTTATAATGACGTTTCATTTAGGAAATAATTTTTCAATAGCGATTAAATCTATTGCGCATCCATCAATCAACGGCTACACTTGGTTAGTCAACAAGCAACCTATGGAGAAAAAGATTCATATTGATACAAGTGTTGATAAATTTTCCATCGTGAACGCTCAACCAGAAATGATGGCAAATTACAGTCTTTTAGTTGAAAATAATCTAGGGAAAGCAGCATTTGACTTTTTTCTCAATATAACATGTATGCTTTATTATTATTATTATTATTATTATTATTATTAAAGAGAACACCAGTCCAAAATAAATATTTCGACTGAATAACAGTCATTGTCAGGTAGTCTTGAACTTTAAACTATTTATAATAAACATTATTATTTAAACAAATTTCTGCTTTTAAATTCTCAAAACATTTTATCAAAAACTAAAAATTTGCTTTATTTTTAAATCACAAATTATATTGCACCTACGAATTAACCAAGAGATTCTCCAACCTATAATAGAAAACAATGACGATGGAATGGTGGACGATGTAGAAATAATGTATCACGAACGACAAATAGAACTACATGAACGAACATCAATATACGAATTAGGTATATTGGAAGATGGACAAACCATAAACATAGTGGCCATGGATGAACCAGAAAGAAAAAATATGACGACAAAATAACAACAAGTTCGAGACTTCCAATAGAAAATGAAAAGGAAAATGGACCGAATATTAACCATATACCAAGCTTGGAGGAAACGAATAAATGATATATTTATTTATAAATCTCAACTCGCGTGTTTCATTGTTCATAATCTTGCGGTTTCATTGAATTTCTTTCTATCTTTTTTGTATAAGTGTGCCACGTAGGTTTGCCGCAAAGGATCATCAAGATTTGTATCACACAACAGAGTGCAAATTGAAAGAAGAACCTTAGAAATCGTTAAAGCTGGTCACCATTGACCTTTAAGAATATCAAATTTTCAACAAAATATTTAAAAATTTTTACCCAAACTATTTTACATTTAGTTTCATTCTGCATCAAAAAATTGCGTTTACTAATATTAATGAATTCCATCAGCCGACTGTGATCAAAAAACTTGAGAGAGGAAAAATTTTAAAAATTAATTTTTTTAACATTTTGTAGAATTTTTAATTTTAAAAAAAGCAAAATGTTTAGTTTTTGATAAAATGTTTTGAGAATTTAAAAGCAGAAATTGTTTAAATATTAATGGTTTATTCTAAATAGTTTAAAGTTTAAGACTACCTGATGATGATTATTATTCAGTAAAATATATTGTAGCTGAATATATATTTTGGATTGGTGTTCTCTTTAATTTAGTTCTTTTGCCAATTTTGTGTGATTCTGTCTTATTATTATTATTATTATTATTATTATTATTATTATTATTGTTGTTGCTGTTATTGTTATTATTTTTATTATTATTATTATTATTATTATTATTATTATTATTATTATTATTATTATTATTATTATTATTATTAATACTATTAAACAAATAATTAAATAAGCATGGCAATGATTTGATTTCAAGAAGCACTATTCAAACACACGTTTTATTATATATTTTTCGAGATTCACTGTCACAAACAAGTAAAAATTAAATCAACGAAATATTATGGATTTTAATTCATATCGAAATATCAAGAAAATGATGGAGATCATAATTAATAAAAACTCGAAAGCGCCAATTATAAAAAATATATTTCGAGGAAATTATCCTCATCTTCAGTTTGCTATTATAATCTTTGATAAATGTTATATACGGAAACAATAATAATGTAATAGTTATGATTTAATGATTTAACTAAATAATCTCAATAAATTTGTTGCTGATTGAACGTTTATTTTAGGGGATTATGATTTATTCACCATCGCTTTGGATAAAATTCTTTTCCACTTATTAATGAAGTTTTTATATAAAATTTTAAAATCTTTTAAATCAGTAGCACCTTTGCACATTTTTCTATGCTCAATAATATTACTCACACCTCTCAATTGGCTATGTTCCTGAACTCGTGTGCGAAGATGACGGGAAGTCTCTTCAATGTATGTGGCATTGTACCCATGAAATGATAATTTATACACTAACTCAGAAACTAAACCTATTGGGGTTTGAGATTTATTACTAAACAAATTTTTTGATTTTAACGATTTTGATACTATTTAAACAAATTTGAATTGTCTAATGATTTTGTGACAAATATTTTAAAATTTCTATGCCTTCCGAATATGGAATTACTAAAACATGCGATTTTATTGGTTCACCATCATTAGGTGGTTTATGGTTGCCATTGTTTTCATCAGGCGCAACCATAAGGCGATCAATGGTTTCCTTAGTCAGTCTTTCTACAAACGCTTTACAATATCAATTTTTATTCAAAAGAGAAACCTGAATATTATATTTAATTTATATATTTAAACTAATTATTAATTTTTAATTATATTTCAATTTTCTTTTAAAAAAATATTTTAATTCATTTAATTAACTTTTAAAATTATATTTTATTAGTTACATAAATTATATATTATAAAAGTTTATAAAATATATATATGAAAAATTAAAGTTAAATTATTCAAAAACTTTCAGAACACTGGAAGATATTGCAGTTTTTATCAACAATGCTTCACATATAATACGTTCTCAATAATAATCGAAATATTTTAATAAAATTTTAAATAATGCATGCTTATTTTACTCAGGCAGCCACTGTGTTAACTAATAGTGGAATTTTCCTTCA
Organism: Schmidtea mediterranea; assembly: GCA_022537955.1. NCBI lineage: Eukaryota > Metazoa > Platyhelminthes > Tricladida > Dugesiidae > Schmidtea > Schmidtea mediterranea. Next base: position 44,369,211 of record CM039680.1, read on the forward strand.
GTCGACATTACACTCATTATACGTAAATTGATAAAAGAGACCCAAACACAATCCTACAAGAGTTTTTAGCGTATTACGTACCTTCCATGAATGTCCAAACTGCTTACTTATTTTTCTCTAATAATTTGTAAAACTTATCGAGTAAGGCAATACCAACAACATTTAGTTCATCATTATTACATACGCAATTGATATGATTTAAACTAACATCCAATTTACATTCACATGTCAAATTGCACTCAAACATACTCAAACGTGGATACTAAAGAATTAAATTAAATTATAATTATAAATTAATAATTAGTTTAAAGAAATAAATTAAAATCAATATTATTTCTTTGATTTGTCTCTATTTTACCTGTCGAAATATATCGAAAACCGAGTGTTTGATTAGCGCTTTCTAGTAATTATTATTATTATTATTATTATTATTATTATTATTATTATTATCATTATTATTATTGTTATTAATTTCTTATTCCGAATGTGCAATTAAGATCAGTTGTAATTATTTGAACAAAAAAACATTCATATTTTTTATTTTGATATATTGACATATTTTGATAGAAATGAACAAATTATATGAAAATAAATTAATTTTACCGGTAATGTCAAAACGACAGAAAATTTAACCAGTAATAATATTTAATTTTTTGTTAGAAATTTTTTTTATAGTTTTTATGTTTTTATACTTGATGAATGATAATGTGTTTAGTGATCTTCTCACTGATGATTCAATAAACGCACCCAAATTTTATATCATGGAGGGGGGATAAATTTATGATAAAAAAATTAATGAAAGAAATGTTTTAAATGAGAGTGACTTCCGGGAAAATGCTGGTGAAAGAATATCTGAATTTATATTTTTAATAGATTATATAATTCAAACCAAACACACGGTAAATTAAAAATCTTTCTTAGAAATCATGGAAATATTGTGCAACTGTTCTTTGTTAAAAATATGTAAAAATTGCAAGATTTAAGTAGATGTTATTTAACAATATTTTTGGTGTATCTAAATATTGCAAAGATTTTTTATAGTCTCTCTTATCATATCTCTTTTGTACGTTTGAGCTAGATCAAACATTATTGCCCTTCCTATTATTAAAGCCTTTTAGGATCATCAATATCATCTTTTTAGTTAGTTTTTTATTTATTTTATTGTTTATTTTTGAGACTTGCATAAATGCCTGTCATCAAAAGCATATCTGACAATAGAAGATTTGAATCTGAAGTGAAACATTAATAAAATGCCTTTCGGTTTTATTACACAATATTTTTATTAATATTTTATGGAATTTATTACAGATGGTCCGACACTGCTGGGAGCATCTCAGGAAACTATCAAAGTTAATCCGCAAATGGAACACAATCATAAGGCTATGATAATGTGTTCCGCGCAAGCAAATCCTAGTCGGGAACAGTTGACAGTGGAATGGATTCGAGAAATATCTAAAATATTGGATCAAGAAGAATTATTAGACATATTAAAGGGTCAGCAAAAGTTTATAAGCAGTGATCCAATTCGGTGCACAAATACCGTAGAAATGTTTTTATGTTATTTTCCCTAATTTTTCGATTAAAATTGTAGCATCAATGGAATAAGGGAAAAGTGAATGTAAATTGTATAAGCTTCGGTGATGTTGAGATTGTCACGACCATGCAGATCATGCCCATTGATTACAGATTTATCGGATCCTATAGGTGCATCATAAAGAATAGTGACAAGAGACCGCCAGCAATTAAAACAATTAAACTTGTTTATCCAAGTAAGTAGAAACGTTTTATTTTTGGTTCTGAAGATATTAAAATGTTTCCGCGAATATTTTAGCCCGACCGAATCCAGTAAAGAATTTCAGAAAATCAGAGTTTGCTGCTCAGATTTTCGGGAAATCTGAATTGTTTTGCTATTTTATTGGTTTCCCAGTGCCAACAGTAAAATGGATGACATTTTATAAAAATGAGAGTTTAGATAATCCGGTGAAATATTTTACTTCTGTTGCGCAAACTGAGCCAGGATATTTTAAAGCGGTTTTAGCCATTAGCGATACGAACGAGTCAGATTTGGGAAAATATATTTGTGTAGTAAGAAATAATATTATTTATTAAGGCAAAAATGCGATACTATTATATTGAAATTTTTTTTGTTGGAATATTTATATTTATCTATTTATATTACATGTTATCTGGGGTTAAGGGAGGACATCTGCAATCCTGGGCCTTTTGAAAAATTTGCATTTTTAGAATATCTTATAAAACTGTAATAGTATAATTATTATAAGGCGATTATGACGAAAAATTAATTCAAAATTAGACATCTATTTTTTATAATTACAATAATTGAAAATTGTAATTTTGTTTAATTAATTGAATTTCTATTTGAATTTATTTATTTAGTAATATTTATTTTTTTATTTGTCTTTTTAATTTTAAATGAGCCAATAGAATTTTACTCTGTTAGCTCTTCAGTCAAATTTTAGTAAATTTGAAATAATAAACTATTTATATTTTGAATAAATTTTTTGGTACTTTTAATTTCAGAATTGTGATTTGTGTAAATATTTTAAAATTAATTTAAAAATTAATTTATTTAATTTTTTTAATTTTGCACATTTTAAAACATCTATTTGTGCATAATGAAATAAACTTGGCAATGATATAGCTATTATAAGGCGGCACTTAAGCCTTCATTTTACGATATATTTCGAAAACTTTTTTGTCTTCATCAGATGAGATAGAAAAACATCTGAAAACACAAATTACATAAATTTTATTATTTTTTTTAATATTTTAAAATATAAATTGAATTATCAAAGGCTTTTTTACTCAACTTAATCCATTTGAAAACAATAACAACAATTCAAATACTTAATAGTCAAGCTTTTTTAAAAATTTCAAAACACAAGTGTTCACAGCATTTTGCACATTATCAAGGACTTGAGTACATAGATGACTGGTTATCTCTTCAATTTATGCGTTATTACACTTATTAATTGTAAATTGATAATAGAAATACCAACAAAATCTTACAAGAAATTGAAATGATATTAAAATTTGATTTTCAAATTGCTTGCTTATCTTTCTTTTATAACCTGTAAAACCTTCGGAGTGAGACAATAACACCAAACTTTTAGGCTCATCATCCTTATACGTATTATTAACTCATGATACTATTCACAAACACTAATCAAATTACACAAAGACATTCGTATGTCTGAATCTTTAGAATTTAATAAATTTATCAACAGTCTATTTTAACATCATTAATAAAAATGATTTTGGATACCCATTCATCATCAGTAGCTCAATAAATTTATCAAAAATTTGTACCCAGAAGCTTTTGATATAAGGCTGATTTTGTTTCTTGCAGTTTCATTAAAAAATGCATTTTATTCCCAACTTTAAAAGAAAAAATATAATTAAAATTAAATTAATTCATTTATTTATAAAAATATCGTTAATACATTAATCCCAAACATAAAATCTCTTTTACTATATTAATAAACAATTAAAACAACAGAAAATATAATTTTACTTCTTTAAAACATTTTCAAAATTACCAGAAAATCAGAAAACTAAAATTTTTAAAGTTTGATTAAATTTAAATTTTTATCATTTTATGGAATTTGAAATAATAAATGTGGGTAAAACTAATCCTCATTATATTCATTTACATTTAAAACCTGAAGTTCATTTAAACATTGATGTCCGAATATGATTCTATTTTAGACGCTAATAATATTTTTTTTACATATTTTACTGTAGCAGTCATTTCTTACGAAGAACATAACACAAAAGTCATATATAATCTTTGTATAAATTGGAGTGTTAAACGCTTAACCTTGATATAAGGATTTTGAAGGTTGTTTAAGGAATTAACTCATACAATTACGTGAAACAAAAAAAATGTTTTTCGAACTCTCAAGCTCTAAACTTTTGGATCTTACTAGACTTAATCTTTTACTTGTTAAATATTTATCCTATCTTCTTAAACGCATAATAATTTTTTCTAAAGATTTCAACTTTTTTTACGATTTATTTTCTCATTGAAATAATCGGAATTAAATAGAAAAATATTTCTAAGATAAGAAAAATTTAATTCTAGAATTGAGAGGTTTCGAAATAATTATTTTTCTACTATTTATTAGATTATATAATCTAGGTAATTGGTAGTTTTTTCGTAAAATTTTATTCAATCTCTACCTGAAATTATCGTAAATTAATTACTACTGTGAATCAGTCTGGGACATTACAATTACAATGGGAAATGTTTGGGAAAATAATATGTTGATTATAATATTTTTGTATTTGCCACTGATTATATAAATGCATAATTTATTAAATATAAATATTATAAATTAAGTAGTAACATTAAAAAAAAGTAAAGAAATTTGACCAAACTAAATTTGAAGCTGACATTTTAATATAAACCACATTGCTTTTTTGTGCTCATGGAGAATTTATGTTTGAGGATATGTTTTCTAATTAGATCAACTGGATATATTATTATTATTGTAAGGAAGGATAGTTAAAGAATATTTTATAATTAATTAAATTAACTTATTATGTAATAATATGTCAAATTGTAGTTTAAAGATCAGAGGTTGGTTATGCGGTTTGATGATTGTGTTTGAATGTTGGTATCTTTGTGTATTCTGTATCAGTAATAAGAAAACCAATAAACTCCATTGTAGATGGTACGCAATGAACAACTACAAATGTGTGTGATGAATATTTGTCGTGAAATAAATATTGTGCACTTAAGTATCTTTTTAACAATTATTATTATTATTATTATTATTATTATTATTATTATTATTATGATTATTATTATTATTTTATTATTATTATATTATTATTATTCACTAGGCCGGTAATCAATATGGTGAATCGTCTCATGTTGTTATTTTAAACAAACCTCGCAGTCCTACTCAACCTATCAACTTCACTGTGATAAATGTCACTGAAACCAGTGTCAGTGTTGGTTGGATTCTTAGATTCAACGGCGGATCCAAACAGCAAATTAAGGTAAGTTACGTTTTATTCAATAAAAACAAATTTAAAATATGTAATTTCTATGTAAATATTCTGAAAATGATTATATTTATTTTAGTTGTATTGGAGACTTCGAGATACCGTGGTAAATGGAGATTATCAGAATGCAAATATTTTTGAGGATGAAGAGAAGGATGTTCAATTTTTCACAATTTATAGTGAGTCCTTCAATAAATTGTAAATAATTATTTTAAGTATAAATATGAAAACTCTTATGATGAATATTCATTTTAAGTCATAATTAATCTTTGTTCATGTACGGTAATTTTTTTATGATGTTGACTCTTGAATTTGGTATTTTAATTTATATCTTCATAAAGTAGAACATGAAAGTGTACTTAGAGATAAAAACCTAAGACAAACTCAACTTTGAAAGACCAAAGAAAGTATATTGAGATCATAATGAGATATGGCAGTTTTGATTTTAGTCGTTTATAGAAGTTCACAATGGCTATATACAGTAGAAAAGCCATTCGTTTGAAATAAACACAAATATATTGTTTAATAAGGTATGTCTGTTGAATTCAGTTGTATGTGTCTGTGTGCACTGCTAACTTAATCGCCTTGTGCGAGCAATAATTATTTATCCCGTCTGTGTGCGCTTAATTAGTTCAATTTGTAATCACGTCTGTGTGTGCAATAATTATAAATGTTTTTGCATCTATGTGAGCGTTTTATTTTAGAATTATTGAGTTTTCATTGTTAATTAACATGAAAATCGATTTTGTTTATTCGTTCTAAAGAAGGAAGTGATTCTTGAAAACTTGGAATTTTGTAGGTTCGAGAGTTTTTTACTAGAATTTTTAATTATCGATTTAAAATAAACGTTTAGGAATTACTTTGTTATTTTTTATGGAGAAATAAAAATGATGTGTACCTTTCAGCATTAAAGAGGCGGATGAATTGATCTATATGACTAAAAAGCAGTTCAAGAAGCTACGTTTGAAGATTTTTGAGTTGATTTTAACGAGACTTTTTCGCATAAAAAGATTTATATACTGTTTATTAATATGAAATATCGGAAAAGAATAGCTAACTGGGGTTTGTGTGCGGATTCCAAATTTTATAATATAAAAAGCTAAAATGTAATACATTGTTTTGAAAAAAGGTTTAAGAAAACAAAAGATTTTGTTGAATGATTATATTCATTCAGTGATTAAAATCTAAAGTATTTTTATAATGTGTTTTTCTCAAAAAAAAAGTTCCAATATTGTTATGGGCTAAATTTCATCTTGATTTTTATTTATTTCACATTTAGTTGTGCTTTTAATTTATTTTCTATATTTAATTTAATTTTCATCATTTTCTTTTCACAAAGCTTTAATATTTATTTTTACGTTTTTTCTAGAAGTTTTCAAAATAAAATATCGGTAACGATAATATTCTAATTGGCTAATTATTTTTGTTTGGAGCGATGTATAAAATTTTATATAATATTATATATATATATATATATATATATATATATATATATATAGTTCAAAATATTTTTTCTATTTATGACGAAAATTAATTCTTCAATTTTTTCGACAAATGTTTTCAGTGAGCTTACGTTCTGATCAAGCGTTAAATAATAAATTACTTTGAAAATATATGAATCGGATTTATTGTTTGTTTATCTGCTCGTGGAGTGGATTCATAAGTTGTTGTGTTTTGCGGCTTGAAAAAAACAACAATTGTTATCATTTGATAATACCGACAAAATAATTGCTTATATCATAACAAACTTAGTAGAAACAAAAAAAGTCATTTGATTTTAAATTAATAACTAACAAGAGATAGGTAAATAAGAAATTTGTTTAAATCAGTAACCACATAGAGCCGAAAACAATCCGGCCTCAGCCTCCTCATCATTATCAATAACACTAGCGAATATTAAACTAAACAAAAAAAGAACAACAATATTGATATTGTATTCATGTGTCGATTATTATTAATAATATCTCCATTTTGACAATGATTTTTATGATATTGGACAGACAAAGTGGCACCGACAGCCGTTTGATTTAATTAAGGAAAATCCAACTAGAAATCGAATTGGATTATTGATTGGAAATAATTTATGTTTCACATTTTTAACGATTAAATCTAATTGGAATGATTTCATTCGTTAATAAATCTACAAATGCGCTGAATTCGGTTTCGGGAATTCCTCATAGACTTCTGATAAGGTCTCATTTCAATTATTACTCTAGTCATCATAATATGATATATTATTATTACAGTTACTTTTATTGTAGTTATTTCTATTATTTCATTATTACTATTATTATAATTATTAATTCTTAGAGACATTGTATTACAATATTTGTTTAAAAGTAAATATTAATAATTTAACGAATATTATATTATTATTATTATTATTATTATTATTATTATTATTATTATTATTATTATTATTATTATTATTATTATTATTATTATTATTATTATTGTTTAAATTAATAATCAAATAGATATAGTTTAAAAATGAAATTTTAACTTAAGTAGAATATCATAAAAAATTGTTAATAATAATATAAATTGTTCATTAAATATTTTATAATTGCTTTTTTATTCTCATTAATAGGATTAAATAAGATCCAAAATTAAAGAAAATTTTTTATTTAATGAAAGATTTAATTAAAAGTATAGTAAATATTGTAATTTTGAAAAAAATTTGGTTTGCCTTAATAGAAGATGAATTGCTAATTGAAAAACAATCTTGTTTATCTAAATAAAATATATACATAATATTCTATATAATTGCCGTTTAATGTGACAAATTTAATTTAATTAATTATTTACTTAGTTAATAAAAAATCAGAGTAAATGAAATATTTAATTATAATAATATTTATAATTATTATTTTTAAATTATAAAATAAATGGAGATTTGTTTAAATTATTAATTGAAGCTGTTGAGCTCTATTTTTAGAACTTGTGAATTACTTTAAATACTTTCATACCTGTTGATAAAAAATTCTATTTATTGGGAAATTGGTTACAAAATTATTAATATTCGACACAATGACAAAATAATTGCAACGAATAATATTAATAATTATTAAACTGAATAATTTATTCATATGAATTATTATGTATCATATTTGTAATATGATAAATTAACATTATGTATCATAAGGATAAATAATAAATAATGATATAATCTGAGGACACAAACAATGAAGATAACCAATCAAACTTGCAGCCATTCATACACAATAATTACAATGCTTAACATGACACAACATAGAGAATAGGGAAATTAAATATTCTAATATAAATTCATAACAATTATATATGAGACTCACTTTTGTTTATTTTGGTTTTGAAATCTTGATCAAACATAATGTCTCAAAGTTTTCATCAGAATATGATTTCTGGTGCATTATTTCTGTCAAATTTCTTTAACTTCAATTTTTAAAAAAGGAAATAAAATAAAACAAAATTTGTTATTTATAATTAACTTTCTACTGTCTTTCTATTAATGCAATAAATTGAGCACGAAATTAAATTTTTATTAAGGATATTGCAGTAGATATCATATATTAATGGTCAAACCTATTTTTTTCATACAAAATAAGATTAATTTTTAACATTGGCCGGGAAAGAAGAAAACGTTTTTCCATTTATAGTATTCAAGATTTAGAAAATGATTCAGATGCCTGAAACAAAGCTAATTTTATAAATATAGGCATTTATTAGTGTACAATACAAAGTATGATTCATTTTTTGGAAATCCTTTGTACAACATAATAATCACGCCAGAGGTCAAAATTCAAGTCCATTTTAGATCAAAGCTAATAGTATCTCAAGATTTAAAGGTAATCTAGTCTTAAGTATCAATAAAAGAGAATAAATAAAGGTAGTTCGCGGATGGCTATCAAAAGTTTTAAATTATTATTTTTGTTGTTTTAATAGTCAAAATTGAGGCATTAGAGCATTTAGTAATAAAACAAATAAAAGGCAATGTAGAAGTGGGTTGTATGTGATTGTCAAAATCTTTTAATAAATCCTTCATATGAATCAGAGAAACTGTTAATTTTATTTTTTTATCAATGATTCAATGTAAATATTTTTTTTAATCCAAGATAATCAAAATCCTTTTTCAATATTTTATGAAACATTAAAAAACCAATTCTAGTTTATTCTAGTTTGAATGAAATTTAATTCAATTATATTTTTGGTTAATTTTATTGTTTAATTATTCTATTAGTTTTCTAAAATTTAAGAAAAATTAATTAAAAGTTTTTGAAATTAATTATAAATAAATATGTAAATAAAGAGAATGATGTTAGTTAAAAGGTTTTTAAGCCATCGTTCGATTTTGGAATTTCATATTTTCTTTCATTAAGTGCGTTTTTTTGTTTGTGACAATTCTAGTTTTTTTTAAAAATTCTGAAAATTCTGAATAAATAAATATATAAATAAATAAATAAATAATTAAATAAATAATAATAATAATAATAATAATAATAATAATTAATAAAAATTAATAATAATAATAATTAATAAAAATTAATTATAATAATAATTAATAATAATAATAATAATAATAATAATATTAATAATAATAATAATAATAATAATAATAATAATGATAATAACAACAATAATAACAATAATATTAATCTACTAATTAATTGAGAGAAAATGTTTTACGGTAAAGTTCGGCATTGTAAAAAAATCTAATTTATTTTCATTCAGATCTCTATCGAAATCGGGAATATGAAATTTCGATTATTTCTGTCAATGAATATTCTCCCAGCGCCGGAATTCCGAAACCAATCATAATCAAAACTATGAATTATGGTGAGCAGATTATTTATTTGTCATTTTTTTTTCAAAGTATAATAAAAAAATATAAAAAAATTACATCAACAATATTAATTTGGAATTTGTGGAATTTGGGAAAATTTTTATTGATCATAATTTTACTATGGTGGTGCAAAGTTTGCTTCCACATTTGACAGCTTATATCCTATTATTTGTCAAAAGGATTTTAATTCGACTACATTTCGGGGAAATTGTTAGTTTTCCAGGTGGAAAGTTTTAATATATTGAATGGTCACAATAAATGCCGATAAATAATGGGATAAATAATTGCATGATTTATTCCTCTCCTTTCCATTCTCGTCGCTTCTGTGATTTTCTCTTTTAGAATTTCTATCGTAATCAATTTACGGGCAATAAACATTTGCAGAAATATTCATTATTTTCGTCCAATTGAAACTTGTCAAAATGTATCAATTGGTTCATGATTGACATTTTATTTTTCTCATTTAATAATGAAACCCGGTTTTGATTTAAATTTTTATTTTATGTGTATTTTTTTTTCATTTTAAATAAATTATTATTATTATTTTTATTATTATTATTATTATTATTATTATTATTATTATTATTATTTTTTGTTTGAATAAACTGCCAGAAATTATGAAATCTTTATTTAATATCCACTTTAAGCAATTATGAAATGTTTTTTCAGATTTGTCCATCATACAAGTAAATTAAAGTGCTTCAACTCTTCTATTTAGTAGTAATTGCTTCAATAATGAAATTGTTGACAAATTTAAGGATTCTTAGTACAATTTGAGATTAGAAGTTGGAAACAAATGGAAATTTTTTATATTATTACGAAATATTTCTTGTTTTAAGAGTTGGTAAAATAGATAGGAAATTGAATTCGAGTGGTTCCCTCCATTATCGTGATGTGGAAAATTCTGTTACTAAGCAAATATTTTGGATTTTATTGGCATTTTATATATTTTAAATAGAAATAATTTAAATTAAAAATTTTAAATTTTGTTTTTCAATTTTTTAGATTTTAAAAACCTGAACTATGTTATTTCTCCTAATGTATTAAGATTAGTAGTTTTCCAGAACTTCTAACTTCCTTAAGAGCTTATATATATATATATATATATAATTGTATATTTATACAATATTAGGAGAACTGAAGCGATTTGTTTAACCAGAATGTTCAAATATTAGTTTTCAGATTTTCCCTAGTAAAAGAGAAAGGCATAAATTTAATGTTTGTCATCTGTATACTATCCAAATATTGAAACTGTTTCCAATGGGAGATGTTGACTCGTGCCCATGAAAATTGTGAATTGAAATAAACATACCACTTTTTCTTTCAGTATTTTTAATTATTAAATTAACAATTCATATTTGAATTTCATTACTTACAGAAACAGGAAATTTATTTTAATGTTTAAATTAATTTTTCACTTGATTGAAAATTATTTCAATATTTTCTCACTGTCTGGCTCCTTCAGTCAGTAGATTTGACTTTTCTTTTAACTCAGTCTCAATTTTTGATGCCTCATTTTTTATTGTGATTGGAAATTTAACCAAAAAGAAACATTGATAGTGGCAGGTTATTTTCATCTGTCAAAGGTAGGGAGGAATTTATATAGCCTTTCTATTCTGATCCATTAATATCTTTTGAAATTATTTAATTTATATTAATATCCTAGTAAAGGGTCAGCCATAAGACGGTTGTACTACTATTAATAATAATAATAACAATACTAAAAATAATAATAATAATAATAACAATAATAATATTAATAATAATAATAATAAAATCGTAAAATTATTTTTTCAATTATATATTAAACGCAAAGTAATTTATTTTTAATAGCCTATCAAAAAATTTAAAAATTTAACTAATAAATAGAAACAACATCAACAATTCACATAAAAATATTTTCACTTATATTAAAGCAGATATGAAAATAGCCAACTTTTTTTTGAATTTTTATAATTAATTATGCATCTATTTCATATGAAATTTAAAGGAAATTTAAAGGAAATTTTCGAAACAATTATTATTATTGTCATTAAAAGTTTCTGGAATACTTGAGAAAAAAACAATTGTGATTCTTCTAAAAAATATTTTAAATTATTTTAAATTGTAATACATTTTAGCAAGAAATAATCATAAACTTGTAAATATAAATTTTGGTGTATTAAAAATGATTTTTCTTTTTAATCTCAGTGAATATTATGACTTTTTGTAACAGAAATAATGTTTTCCATTTTCAGAAAAATTATCTCACGTGTTATTATTAATTTTTAGAGCCTCAATTTGACAGAATACATTAGCTGTTGATATTTATTTTCATTCAGTAAATTAATATAATATATTAATATAATATTATGTATTAATATAACATTGTTATTATTTCTATTGTTTTTATTATTATTATTATTATTATTATTATTATTATTATTATTATTATTATTATTATTATTATTATTATTATTATTATTATTATTATTATTATATTATTATCATTATTATTATTATTATTATTATTATTATTATTATTATTATCATTATTATTATTATTATTATTATTATTATTATTATTATTATTATTATTATTATTATTATTATTATTATTATTATTATTATAAGAATCACAAAACCATGGGATAGATTTAAATAACAGAAAACATCGATCAAACATATACATTAAACTATAATACTGTCATCAGGTAAAATTGAAATTGAAACAATATTGACTTAAATTGGTTTTTTGTAAACCAACTTATTAGTTAATTTTTTTAATAAATATATTCCATTAAAAAATCATAGACTTTGTTTTCTAAATTTAAAATTTTCAAACTTTTACATTATAAAATTTATAAATTCGAAATTTTAACAAAATTTTTATAAATTTTCAATAAAATATTTTTCCATTCATACAAAAAAATAATTTGCACTTATTCTCATCGTGTAGTACAAAATTGGGTTCACCAATATTAATCAACTTCCTCAGTCGACAGTGATTAAGACTTTGAGAATGAAATGAAGAGTAGTCATTCCAATGTATGGGGCATTGTAAAGGTTATATAACAAAGATTCGACTTGAAATTCACTAATAAACTCAAAGTTCAAACAACAATTGTATTCAGTGATATTAATCAATTTTTTTTAATGTATGTAACATTGCACCCAAGACATATATATTCATAACCAAGGTACTTTCTGAAAATTACCATTAAACATGATACAAAATATAAAAAACCTCACTATTTATATCACACAAAGCAAATAATTTTAAAATTTGAGATTTAGAAAATAGAGTTTTAATAGAATTTTTTTAATAAAAAATTTAGTTTTCAGCTTTGTTTTATAAAAATCAATTTAAATTGATATAGTTTCAATTTCAATTCTATCTGGTGATGACCGTGAATCTATCGAAATATACAGTAGTTTACTATATGGGGATTGGCGCTTTCTATTCTTATTATTATTATAATTATTATTAAACGGTGGTTCCTTAGCATAAATTTTTGATTATCGAATAATCCTCTGAAAATAAAATAATCTAAAATCTTTTCATCAATATAATAATTACTTTGCAGCAAGACCTTATTTTATTATTTACTTATCTTAAATAATTATTATTATTATTTTAAAAATTAATCAAGTGACATGAATTAACCAAAGTGTTCCAAAGAAAGGTTTTGTATTAAAATTACATAGAAATAATTTTAGAATTTTTTCTTGATTCATTTTTTCGAGTTATAGCAGTTGAGAAGTTGAAATTTTTCGTACGAATAAAATAGAATTTGGAATAGAATTTTTTTTTAAATTAAATTTTCCAGATTTTAATCAATTTTTATAGTAAATCATTTCCACATCCAAGATGAAAATATTTTTTCATTATCAACATTATCTGGCAGTCAATTAGTTTTCAACAGGAGAAATTGGATTTCATTTCGTTGATTTCTAGCTGCTTCTGGATTCCTTGTAACTTGATGAGACTTCGGGACTCCTTCTTTCTGCAGGATGTCATTTCTTTATTCAATTAGATCTGTATTTAGGGAGAGGACTACCTGTTTGGTGACAATCCACAATATCATACTCACTGATAGTTGATTTAAACAAAAGAAATTTTTAGATACTTAAAAACTAAAGTTAAATTAATAATTTTTAAATTAAAATAATAGGCTCAGTCCGAGGCAGATAATTAACGGTTCTCAAAATTCTTACAAAAGAAATTTCATCTTTAGAAACCAAAATCAAATCAAAAACAATAATATTAATAATAATAATAATAATAATAATAATAATAATAATAATAATAATAATAATAATAATAATAATAATAATAATAATAATAATAATAATAATAATAATAATAATAATAATAATAATAATATTAAGGATAATAGTAATAACAATATTATTATCATAAATTTAAATATCATAAAAATTAATAAAATTATTAAAATTATTTATCTGTCTGTAATTGAGTTTATTAAAACATCTCGACGAATTTCTCAATAATAAAACTTATTTTGTCAATCATCTTTTCCATAAATACTTAAAATGTATTTAGGCTAATATTTAATTAATGCCGAGTTCTGAGGATAAACTCTTTTCGCGATAATTAATGTTTGAAAAATAATAATAATAATAATAATAATAATAATAATAATAATAATAATAATAATAATAATAATAATAATAATCATAATAATAATAATAATAATAATAATAATAAATTGTTTTACTTTATTGTCTTTCTCAATTCTCCCATTTTTCTACCAAATTTGAATCTATAACATTTATTCATCAGCAGTACTTTTTCCAAAAATCAGGTATTTTTATTTTCAAATTAATTCTTTTAACTATTATATTATATCCTATGTTTTACATGCTTATCTAATTTATATCATTTTAAACTTGATTTTTAACTATCCTTTTATTTTACTTTTACTGTCTCTAAAAAATTATTTTTAATTTTGCGTTGATTACCTAAATCTCTTATTTTTTTTACAATTGCAAATGTTTATTTTCATTGCTATCGGCATTTATTTATAAACCAGTTTTGAGAGTTTTTCGATATTTTTGGTATTAGTTCTTCATTTTTTGCTATTCTTCTACAATTTTACCATCATGTTCTGATCTTGTTCAAAAAAAATTAAAATATTAATTGCAGTCAATAATAATAATAATAATATTATAAGAACTATTTTTGTTTTTCACCTCTGATTTCTTTATAAGTGACATAATATTTTCTACAAAATCTGATTCATAGTCAAATTTTATAGAAAATATAATAATAATAATAATAATAATAATAATAATAATAATAATAATAATAATAATTATAATAATAATAATAATAATAATAATTATAATAATAATAATAATAATAATAATAATAATAATAATAATAATAATAATAATAATAATAATAATAATAATAATAATAATAAATGTATTGTATCAAAATATATTCATTAATTTAAAACCAATTTAAATTATAATGAGAAAATTTTACTCAGCGTTTCATATGCACTTTTTAAAAAATCACTTATCAAAAACTTTGTTGGTTTTTTTTTATGGATTCCTGGTAAAAAGAATGAAAGCGCTTCGTCGGTGATTGGGAGGAGTCACTAAGGAAATGAATAGACCGCGGATTTACAATGTCATCTTCATCAATGGGGATCAAAATTAGACGCTTGACAAGTTACTAGTTACATTAAAAATATTTTGATGTGCATTAATGGTAAAATTTTGGCCGTCGCAATTTTTTATAGGAAGTCTATTAAAATTTGTTAAAGGCGCCATAAATTTTCAGTTTTTTTGTTCTTAAATATCATCATCGACAGTATGATTATTAAAAACTAAATTAAAAATTAAATAATAGTATTTAATTCATTTTTAAAAAATTCGTAATTATTATTGTTATTATTATTATTATTATTTTTATTCTTATTATTATTACTATTATTATCATTATTATTATTATTATTATTATTATTATTATTATTATTATTATTATTATTATTATTATTATTATTATTATTATTATTATTATTATTATTATTATTATTATTATTATTATTATTATTATTATTATTATTTTTGTTAGTGGATCCGGATCCAGATTCAATTCACATTCAAAATGATAGCAAAAGAGGTTTCAACAAGCAATTGGAGAAAAGAATTGAGCCTGTGGAATCTAATAATTTTTTAATCATTATTCTTCTAGCCACTGTTGGAGTGTTACTTCTGACCATCAAAATTGGCTTGATTGTGTATTTTGTAAGAAAGAGAAAATTAAAGCATCGAAAATCCAGAGAAAAACTATCTAGTCCTCCTACTCATCAAAGAATGGATACCGTGGGTAAAGCCAAGTCTCAATCAAATAAAGATATATTTTAATCATAATTCTAAAAATAGGTTTTATTAGCAACGACGACAGCATAGAAATGAGACCCCCATCACTAGTCAGAAGTGGAATCGAATCGAATCTCTACGCTCAATCTATATCGGATCATATGTCACAAAACGGATCCGACACCGGGCTAAAACTCAATTATTACAAAACTCATTCTGATGATGTAAGATCTGTTATTGTACTAAAGAAATTAACTGGATAAAATTAATTCAAATGAAATACTTCTGCAGTATTTGTGGCTTTTCATAGATGATAATAAGATTTTGCTTTGAAGTTTATCCTTCAACTCAATTATATTATTAATTTATTTGGTTTTTATTATGTCATCTTTGTCCATAAATAAGATCTAAAATTCACGGTTTATTTCGTTTAATACATCTATATTTTTTATTTATTATAAATATAAAATATTTACAAATTTTACAGAGATAAAATTTCAATCACACAGAAATGATAAAACCAATCGGATCATCAATTTTCATACTTCTTTTGCCTAAGAATCTTTACATTCAAACCTTTAGCAATATCTATTTTAAACAAATCGTTCCTCAATTTTTTAAGAAATTAAATTAAATATTATATTATATATGTTTACTCCGGATAATTCATAGTGCGAAAATTCCACCCTTCTGTGGAGATTGTGTAAAATTGTTTAATGAGAATGTTTATTTATTACTTCGCATCGGAATGAGAGTAGCCAATCAGAATCCCTCGGAGAGCGTATTAATTGTTATTTTAGTTCGAATTTAAACTCGGGAAATTAAGAAATGATATTAAGAAATATTTTTAATTTTTTATATAAGATGTTGAGCAATTATGAAAGATCGCAGGTACTCGAAGATGGAAATTTAAAAAACAGGGTTGTCTCCAAGTACCAGGAAATAACAACCTATAAAGAACGGAGACATAGATGGAGAAAACAGATTTAAACCGAACAATAAAACAGAAAAGAAATATGAAACGAAACGTAAAAGAGGAAAATTTGGATAAAACTACAAAAGTAAAGAAATAGCAAACTTGAGTGATAATTGGAAAAACGTATCATAGAGATTGATTAAAACAAACAGAAGTTAATGTAACGAACCAATTGATATAACCATATGAAGAAGGTTCAACCAAGACGCAGTTCAGCAATCATTGAATTGGGCTACAGTTTACTGTGTGCTGGAAAATGCTCCGAGTTTTGAGTTGAAGTATTGTTTCTTTTGTGTATTTTTATTAGCAGAAATCAGATCGATTGTAATTGTAATATATAATAAATATTGATATTTCTAGACACACTTGGAGTTAGATCAATAATTGGTTTAATTTCACTAAGCGTCGCAACAATATTTTCAGTCTCACAAATCATGTGATTAAATATTTTATAATTTAAAATATAATAAATCATGATTAATTCCTCAAACTTACCATCACTAACTAGGCTATTCTCTTTTTTATTATTTTTCTTTTCTCTGTGAATGTGGACGGAATTTTCGGATTATTAATATGTCGAACGGTTTTTATGGTTGTGGTACGTAGAATTTTAAAAGCCTTTGCAGACTTAAAGATGGGCCATTGATCTACAACATTATTTGTAATAGCATTCTTCATTGTTTCCTTTTTCTTAGACTATCACGAATTTACACGAATTTTCCATATATATTAGCAATAAATGTACAAGTGCTAGATAAATTACTGGACATTAGGAATTTTTAAATGTTCCTAAAATGTGACTCTTGTCTTGCAGGTCCTTTGAATATTTCAATACCGAGTTTCCATTGAGCACAATTTGCCAAAGAGATTCAATAAAACCTATCTAATTTATCGGACGGTTTTATTAACATTAGGAGGCATTTGACCAAAATAAAGCCAGGGATATTTTACCAATATTAGTACAAAACATTATTTAGGTTTTTCAATTACATAATTGAAACTTAATTTAATTAACAATTTTGGACATAAAGTATTTGTGAAGCAAATTTTTTATAGGATGTTTTAAACAAATTTTATAGAAATCCATATGAGATATAATTAAAGACTTTTTCTGTCAGGAGGATATAAATTAGTCGGAAGAGATGTAACTTAATTAAAGGACAGTATTAAAATCGGCATGGTCTTTTGAAATTAAATATATTTAATTTATTAATTTTTTTGAGAAATTTCCAATTAAATATAGTAAATTGTATTTTTTAATTATTAATATGTTTGCAGAGTCTTTATAAAATCGAGTCTTTAGCATTTTTATTTTATAGCAATTTTCATCACCCTTTCTTGGTCCGGAACTCGATTTAGTAGCATCAGTAAGAGGTAGAAACAATTATGATATCAACGCTTTATCTCCAAACTTTCATCCTGGTTACATTCAATTTGCCGAATCATCATCAATGACCAGTGCTCAAGATCCTTATATTAAAGGGTACTACACCCAGCGTCCGTACTACAATTCCCAAACACCATCACATGGGGTTATTAGAAAATCGAGTCACTCTTCAAACGACACTGTTACTTTACCTCAGTATCCTATTTCGTCTGGTTATCAAAAACGAATGGATAAAGTGTGTTTTCCTCAAAGTGCTGTATCTATTTCAACAAATAGTGGAGATTCAAATTGTAGTCAATCTCCTCCACGAAAATACATTGGATATTCTCCAATGGTTAATCAATCTGGTGCTCCTAGTACAGTGGAAGAGTATTTGAGTAGTGGCAATTCTGCCTCGGAGAGCCACAGATTTGGAATTAATGGAAGTGATGAATATTTTACTTCTCCAATGTCATCCTTTCGTCTCAATCAAGGCTTAGATTCAATGAGTAAATTTGAAATAATTATTTTTTTGAAATTGATTTACCTTTAAATTTTAATTTATATTAATATTTTAATTTATTAATTTATACTAAAAACTAAATGTACTTTTATAAACATCTGCTGACTGAAAGAATTGATTATTGTCAGTGAACAAAATTGTTTTCTGAATTTTGTGTTTATCAGTGGATTTAAAGTCCTACTTAGATTGTTTTCGGATCTTGGTATTCAATATATATATGTCATGAGTGCAATTCCACATACATTGGGATGACTGCCCGTTATTTCCGCTCTCAAGTTTTTGATCACAGTTGATGTAGCCAATTGATTGATATTGGTAACCACAATTTTGTGACGCAGAATGAAAATATATGTAAAATAGTTTTGTTTAAAATTTTATAAAATTTGTAATTTATAAAACAAAACTTTTCATTTTTAATAGAATATTTTTAATATATAAAAGAAGAAATTTGTTTAGATATAAGTAATTTATTCTAAATAGTTTGAAGTTCTTATCAACCTGACGATGACAGGTAGTTTGTCAAATATATATTTTGGATTGGTGTTTATTTTATTCATTTAATAGACATTTAATTTATATTAATTAAGAGTTTTATTAATATTAATAAAACTTACCTATGTAAAATAAATGTTTATGTATCATAGTGAAAACTGACAATGACTGATTGTTTAAAATATAAGAAGGATAGAAAAAAATGAAAATTCATATATATACATGCACAGAGCGCAAAATTTCTATAATGAAAAATCTCAATAATCTTAATCTTTTATTATAATTGTAATGAATGGCAAAATTATTACTTTTACAAAAGTTATTGATATGGTCTGAGTGGTATTAATAATATGTTTTATAAATACAAGGAAAAGTTATATTTTTTGAAAAAACTAAAAAATCATTTCAAAGAAGTTACACAACAACCTTATAATTAAAGATATGACATTTTTCAAATACTTTATCAGTTTGCACCTTTCCATGACTAAATAACGAGTAAAGATGGGCAATATAAATTATAATTTATTGAGAAAAAATTAAATTTAAAACATTTTTAGAAACTTGTAAAATGATGGTAGATTTACTTAAATTATGGAAAATGTAGAATAAAAGCATCGATCAACATAATTTGTGATTGGAATATTAAATTTAAAGTTAAATATTTTAGGATATTCAGAAATTTATAATAAAAAATTAATCGGAGTAACTGAACGGGGAGAAAATTAATGGAATCACATAAAAATATTTACCGAAATTATTTGTGAATGAAAAAGTTTAGAAAAGCTTTAAAGAATTTTATTTAAATAAAAAATAATAAATCTTACCTTTTTGAAAATTACTCATAAATATCCTCAGATTCATAATAAATATGAAATTTTAATTTAAATAAATGTAAAATAATGAAAATTTAATAAAAAATACAATTTTTAACTTACCATCTGTTGATAATATTTGTCTTTGTTGTATATAATAAATGATAACTGGTGTAACAAACTTTACAAAATGAAATAAATAAATATTTTTCTTTTGTAAATAATATCTTAAAAGTAAAATTTGATATTAAGAGCCCCAATGTGGAATACTAGGTGGAATATTACTAGGCTTACCAGAGTTTCCAAAATTGAAATCTGGGCCGTTAAAAAAATATATTTTATTAAATTTCAATTTATCTAATTTATATACATACTTATAAAAATAAACTAAACCAAATAGAAAAACAAAAATCCACATTCATTCTAGAAGCTTTATAAAAATCAGTTAAGGTAACATGGAATGATCAAAATACTTAATAATTGGTGGTGTTTAATAATGTTATAAACGAAAATAAATGCACTTGTACTCCTGTTTTCACTCATTAAAACAATCTATAGTGTAGAAATAAAATAAATAATTTTATATTATAGAAACATAAATTTATATTAGAAATCAAAGCTTCATTTAAATTATTATTGAATTTATTTCCATAATTGAACTGATTGACTAATTTGACTGTTGGTAATTGGAAATTTATTTGAATTCCTCTTGTGAAATTGTTGACGTTTTTCTTGTCTGACATTTGCTGTATTTTTAAACTTCTCGTGTTTTTTTTTGGAACACACTTTTGCTTCTTTATTTCGTTAGTATTTTTGTTTTTTATTTTTTTACAATGAGCACGAAATGTACCGGGACTTTGTAATTTAAATGAACCGCTGTTGACTGATCCGGTTTTTTTTTGTTAAGTTGGTACATCTTTAACTGACATCTGTCAGAAATTTGAGCGCGATCGAAGCATTAGTGTTTGGTTGGCAGCAGTTTACATCAGACAAGTTTTTGTGTTTTGTCGCATTTCACCAGGAATAATTTTGTTGAGCAATGAGTTTGTTTGAAATCTTGTGTTTCCAACGAAATTTCTTGTGCAAAATCTTTGAAAATGTTGTAGAAAGCCTTTGTGGAATCTGTTCTTTCGAAAACCAAAGCATATGAATGGTATAAAGAGTTCAAATGTGGTTGTGAAGTGGTCTCGTTCCGGACGTCTTTCAACATCGAATACCGACGAAAACGTGGTAATTATTAAAAACACTGTGCTCGAAAATCGTCATTTTATATTCTTGTTTCTTGTTTGGCAAGGCCAACACTGGTGGCGTTGACAGTCTGCTTTTAAGTTCATAAAATGTTGCTTTCCTATCTTCATTCTACACAAAATTATTTGCACTGACATTGAGCTTAATTTTTTTAGTGTCTCAACGTAATTTTTAATAATAGTTGCAGAATCTTAAGGAGGTTTGCAATTCTTTTTTACATGTTGCCATTGTCTATGTTCGTGTACTTTCAATTTTTTCTGGATAATTTTTCAATCTGTGTTCATTAGTGACAAGTCTAAATAATTAACTTTTTTTTTAAATTAACAATTAGCTTGTGATAATTTTGGGCCTGACTCTTTTAATTCGGCGCAATACAGTGTTCAATCTTCGATTATGTTCTTTGTTTGGTGTTACAAATATAAGCACATCATCTAAATCCAAGACACGCTTAATCCAATTTTCATCTCCTAAAACCATGTTCATAACTTCTGAAAAGTGGCTTGCGCTGAACACAACCTAAATGGCATGCCATACTTTGTGCTAAATGCTGTCTTCTCAATGTCACCATTTTTATTCAACAGATCTACTCAATAGATCTAAAGTAGAGAAAAGAGTTTCTTCATCAAAACAGTCTTCGCAGCTGGTATCGGAAAAATTTCTCTTGTTCTCTTTGCGTTCAGTTTCCTATAATCATAGCATAGTCTAATATCACCATTTTTACCTTCCAACCATAATCGGAAAATCCTACGCTGACTTCCTTGTTCTCACAATTCAAGCTTCTAGTAAATCTTGTACCGTGTGATCCACCTCTTTCACCAAGCTTAATGACACTTTTCTCGGTTTTACTTGCAAACATGTATTATAGATGATTTTATTCATTGCAAATGTAATAATTTTTTTCTCACCTTTTTGTGGTCTCACAAAAAAGTTCTTAAATTATTACGATCGCTGATTATTGCACTGCAAATTCGTCTTTGCTGAAATATATTCATTTTATGGCTGAAATACTACTATGGTGTATGTTGATATAAATTTCCCATTGGTGTTTATTCTTCCTTTTTATAAATGAATATTATTCAGTTTACATTTTCAAATAGTTGCAAATTATTTTGTTATTATCAAACTATGTAGTCGTGACATTAAAATATTAAATAAAATTATAAACAAAAAATAAACAATTTAATTTATCCGAATTCACAACTCATTTAAAACAAAAATACAACTCAATGATATTCAAGTTTTTTTTGACAGCTATCAGTTATATCAATTTTTCTTCATAGTTCTTTTATAATTTTTAGACAACTTTTTGAATAAAACATTTTATTTTAATTTTACAAGAAAATTGAGCGTTGTAAGCAGCGTTGGCCGGAGCTCGGTGTAAACGGTGTGACCCCACAAGGGCCCACTCTGGTGAAGTCACGCGTCATTTCCGTTTTTAAATTAAATGTTATTTATGAATTATTTTTTTATTTTGTTTTTGAAAAAATTACCATAAATATAAACATATATTTAGTGCAATATTAATACATGTATATAGTAAAAGTAAAACAACAATGTTTTTTCTCCTTATGACAATACCTTATGAGAAAGAAGTTCATGCAATTACAGAAATACGATGTCATTCTGCAATTTATCATCTATCGGTACTATTTATTTCATATATATGGTTATATTTATAGGGACCACTTGGAAACTTTGCATTGGGTCCTTTTTTTGAGTCGGTCCTGGTTGTAAGATTACATATTTTAATTAATGAAGATATGAATAAATTGATTTAATTAAATTGTTTAAATTTACCATGTTCCCTAAAATGAGTTTAAATGTCTAAGAACTTTAAACTTGTAAATTTTGAAATTTTGTTATAAATAATTTTTCTATAGCATTCTAATATATTGTTTTAATTTCGATAATAAAATTCCCTTAAAACAAGCCCAGACAAAGTAACAATTTGCTTTAAGTACAATTCTTGAAATATTGGAAATGATTAATTTATTATCATTTTTTTCTATAAATATTTACAGTGTCGTTACATCCTTTTTACTTTTATCCTTTTTTTGAAATTTTCGGGAATCTAAAATAAAATGTGATAATTTAAAGATTATTAATTAATTTATTTAACATGAATTTTAAAAGCAGCCTTTGTCGATTATTATAAATCACAACAACTAGATTTTCTTATGAAAAGAAAAGTTCAATAAAAAAGAGATGTTGCTGAAATTTTATTTTGTTTTTATATAGTTAAAATTACACACAACAATTTTAATTATATATTAAACTTGCAAAATAAAAATGGATTTTTGTTGATATGTTACATTAGATCAATAAATTCTTGAGGAAAATCACAGAATTTTGCACAGACTTTATCACGTGATTACAGTAAAGAATGTTATTAGTCTAAAGGCAAATGAGCGCTAACATTATAGAATTGATAGAAATTTGCTTTCGTCTTAACACTTATTTTTTAATTGTGTTTCTCTGATTGATTGATAACTTTTTTGATATAGGTAACAAAGACTTTTATTCTCAACTGTGTTCCACCAATCAACAGAATCAAGAATCCGCTGTATGAATTGAAATTGTCGATTTTGTAAATAAATTTTTTAAAATTCTTTCTGTCATTAATAAAAATTTAAATGTTTTCAATTTCCAGCAGGAATTTGCTATCCAAAGAATTATGTATGGTAATGATGTTTCTGCAATCACTCCTTATCGGGCCTATAACGATCATCAACGTTTGTCAACAAGTTCGGATAATGAACATTTGTTGAAACCTCCTCTTGACTTTTCGGGAATCGAATCCAACAATAGCAACAACATACAATCTCCCATGGCAGACGCACATAAACTCAGTTATGTAGATCTAATTGCACATTCTTCACCCTCTGTGATAAGATTTACCGGCCCAATTTCTGAAAATTTATGAAATGTTAAAAACCAATCTTTGATACTATATTATTTTTATTAGTATTAATATTAATATATATGATTAATATTGTTGAGAGTAATAATGCTACTCAGACTGTAGTTGCCCCTCATAGAAAGATTCGAACTTTGTGTAAATACATTGGTACAGTTATTAGCTTTTATCTTAAATAATAATAATAACAATAATAATAACAATAATAATAATAATAATAATAATAATAATAATAATAATAATAATAATAATAATAATAATAATAATAATAATAATAATAATAATAATAATTAAAAGAAAGTGTTATTTAAACATACGTTTTACGATAGATTCATCGTTATCATCAGGTAAAAACCCAGCCAAAATAATATTGGTTTATTTTATATATTTAAGCAAATTATTACTTTTTAAATATTTTTTAAGTTTTTAAAAAGCAAAAAAATATATAAAAATATTTAAAAAGTAACAATTTGTTCAAATATATAAAATAAATCCAATTTTTTGTGGGATTTTTACTTGGTTATGACAGTGAAAGTGTCGATTTATATCGTAAAACATGTGTTTGAATGTCAGTTTCTTATAATTAAATAACTACCATGTTTATTTAATTATTCAATAATGATGATAATAATAAAAATAATAATAATTTTAATATTAATTATGATAATAATATTGATAATAATAAAAATAATGAAAATGAAAATAATTAATAACAACAAAAATTTAGAAATTTGAGAAAGTATTTGTGATAGTTTAATTAATAAAAGTTATAAAATCAAATATTTTGATGGATTTTACAATTTATAATTACAGTGAATAATTAATATGAAATAAATAAGTTGTTAATAAAATAATATTTCCAATTAAAAATTGAGATTTAGAAAATAGAACTTATAAATTTTTTAGTATAATATATTTTTAAAATATAAAAGATTAATGAAGAAATTTGTTTGTAAAAAAAAGTAATTTAAATTAATAAAAAATTACTTTAAAAAGTAATAAAAAGTAATTTAATTCTATATAGTTTCAAGTTCGAATCTACCTGACGGTGACAGTCTGCCAAAATATATTGTAGTATATATGTTGGATTGGCACTTTCTTTTATTTCCAATTATGTAAAATAATTATATTAATATTAAAGAATAGCAACTTTCGTTTCTGTTAGATCGCCAAGAATAGTTGGCTATATTTTAATAGTTACTTGATTCAAAGAAATTTTTATTAAAAAATATATATTTTTGGTTAAATTTAAATTAATGGTACTCATTTTAATGATAATCTTTATTTTTGTTATTAAAACATTTATAATTCAATTACATACAATGATTTTTTCTGTCTTTCTTACGGGTTATACTCAGAGGAGTATAATACTTTTAGTTGCTCAAAGTTTGAAACCTAAGTCGAAACCTAAAGCAGATACGTCTATGTAAGAAATGTTTTCAAAAGAAAAGTGTAGTTTTAAGTTTAAAACCGAAATGATTTATGGGTTGTTAGTAAAAAAGAACTTTAAACATTATCAAAAAGCAAACGAACGAAAAATCAACGGTTTTCATTCATGGTAACAGCACTACTGTCAGTAGTATTGAGAAGCTCGATCTGCCGATAATTTAAGCGTCAAAATTTGTTAGGAAATTTGTGTAACAGGTGACGTAAAGCTTCACTTTTCTCGGAAATTTCATTTAGATTTGGTATTTAAAGTAAGACTGAAAATCTGGAAGCTTTGCATAAATTTACAGACATCAGGAAGTAAATATTTTAATTTATAACGCATTTTATCAATGCTTTTATGTTACCAAAATAAGATATAGGCATTACAGTATGGCTATGTATGTTTCGATTCCAGAGAGCTGACGCAGTAACGGTTATGCCCTCGAATTTGTTGAGTGTATCCTTTTTACGTTCAACCTACTAAATTATAAGAGTCTTTGAAAAGTGTTGCAGAAATTTTAAACTTGACAAAATGTGAAAAAAAAACCAAAATTTTTATTTATTAAAAGATTTTTTTGTAAAAAACTAGGCATGGGAAGATAATCATTTTTTGATTTACGGTTACGTTGTAAAATTTCATAACAATATTCCCATCTGTTCTTCGAGAAGACCTTAAAATTGGCAATGATTACAGTTAGAACTCCCTACCTTGTACACGAGATTTATTAAACCATTTGTATAAAAGTTGACATTTGTAGAGATTTTAACTTTTTATTCTTAGTTAAAAGTCTCTAGAACATCTAAATTATCATGTAAAACATCTTTCAATAATTCATATTCTAAAATTTATTAATATCACAACATTGTTTAATATTTAAACAAACTTTCAAACATTGAAACATACAACTCCAAAACAATCTGTCAGAGAAATTCATTTTTTAAAATTTAAATCAAAGTTAATTAAGCACATTTATTTTTAAAATTCATTACTAAATTCAAAAAGTTATTAATTGCAATGAATTTGCTTGGAGAACCTGACAACCGTGGAATCTATTTTTGCCGATGCTAAAAGGTGGAAAAATCAGCTTGCGGTAGTATTCTTGGATATAAGTAAAGCTTTTGATTCCGTGAACCACGAGAGCATTGTTAGAGCTGGAGATATCAAAGGGTATCCTAAGTTATATATGACGTATGTTAAAGCCTGTTATGATAACGCTTCAACGAACGTTTCTGGTGTGGCGGCTAAGTTTAACAAGGAGTTAAACAAGGCGATCTACTTTCTCTGGCGTTATTTAATAACGTGGTGGACCTCGTAATTCAGCGAGTATCCGAAACGGGAATCGGATATGTCATGGGTGGCAAGAATTATTATGTAGTCGCATATGCAAACGATATAGTTCTGTTCAGTGAGTCGAAGGATGGATTACAAGTAATCCTGACGGCAATATTGGATGAACTGAAGCTTAACGGCCTGACACCCAATCCTGCTAAAAGTGCATCACTCATTTTTGAGAGGTCAGGACCACATTGGTACGCGAGTACTGATTCCGTTACAGCACTCGGAGAAAACAAACCGACTTTGGAAACACAGAAACCTATAAATATCTCGTGATTAAGATAAATTTGTGTGGTGTGGTCAAAAGGAGTTTACCGGGAATATACACTAAGAAATTAGAGTTAATTTCAGGGACTCCTTTGAAGCCGCAACAAAAGTTACCTTTACTAACTGACTTCTTGATCCCTGAAAATTTACACAAGCCGTGTTTGGGCAGACTAATGTTGGGGAACTACGTAGTCTTGACAAACGGACGAGAAGAGTGGTGAGATCTTGGTGTCACCTTCCCTCTGATACGTCTACGGCATACATACATGCGAAAGCTAAGGACGGTGGATTTGGTATACCTTCTATAAGAGCTAAAATACAATTTGGGAAATTGAAAAGATTCGGAAAGTTACCCGGTGTCAATGATGAACGATCTAAAGCGCTAGCAGAGTGTGCTCATATGAAGAAGATGTTAGGGAAATTGG
The DNA here is from genome assembly GCA_022537955.1 of Schmidtea mediterranea. Classification (NCBI taxonomy): domain Eukaryota; kingdom Metazoa; phylum Platyhelminthes; order Tricladida; family Dugesiidae; genus Schmidtea; species Schmidtea mediterranea. The sequence continues at coordinate 44,397,193 of CM039680.1, forward strand.
AGATAAGGATCCCAGTTAAGGGCGTGCGTTGTAGTAACAAACTCGAGTTCTACAACAAAATGCGGGAAGAGTTGATTAAGTCTAACGATGATATCGGCTTAAAAGAAGCATCTTTGGTTCCCTCTGCAAATACTTGGTTGAAGCTGAATGACTTACATATGAGTGGTCGCACATTTGTGGGTTGTTTAAAAATACGGGAAACCTTATGGCTACCGTAACTAAGATGAGCAGAGGATGTCAAAATCCGGGTATAGTGTTGAACTGTAAAAATGGATGTCAGTATCAGGGAAGCTTGAACCATATTGTCTAAAAGTGTCCGGCGGTGAAGGGGTTGAAGACGAAATGACATGATGAAGTCGTTGAGCATGTACAAGTGGTCACTAGAGAGGCTGGATGGAAATCGATAATGGAACCGACAATTCCATATGAGGGATCGTATATAAAACGATATTTAGTTCTGGTAAAGTAGTTGACGTTCAGATAGTATCGGACTACTGTGTACTGGATGATAAGAATGGGGTAAAGATCAGTAAATACGATAACGACATAATTAGAAATTATGTGAGGGGGCTAGGACCACTGAGAGTGGTGGTAGCTGGACTAACTTTTAACTGGAGAGGCGTTTGGAGTAGTGATTCATTCAATCTAATCAAGAGATTAGGAATGACATAAATGGATGCGAAGATCCTTTCTATGCGAGTGCTGGCTAGCACTGCGCAGATGTTCAAAACATGGGAGAAGAGCTAGAGGTTTTCGTTTGCAGAATCAGCACCGCTGTAAGTAGGATTTGGTGTTGCGGACCGCTGGCGGCCTCGGCAAGACCTATTCAAGTACTTCACCCGAGGGAAGCCCCGGGGATGTGAGGCCGTACACGTCGTCGCCATTTGAAGTTTGATCACTATCGCGGATAAAACCTTTGATCCCCCAGGGATGTGAACTTGGAGACCGAATGAAGTGAGGCGGCTAAAGCATTCCAATTATCTATCAGTTTTTATTTCAGCATATCCATTAAATAAGGATGAAATCACCTTAGAAAAATGAAGTATTATCGGTCAGTCGGATATTTCATCATAACCTGTGCTGTGAAAGACGGGGCCTGTTGGTCAGTCTACTACTATAGCACTTAAGTACTGGTAAACCTGTTAACTTAGTTCGGCAAAATGATCGTCAGAGTCGTGAGCTAGGGTCTGAAAATGTACTAAGTACAAGCTACATTATAAACCAGTAGTTGACTATAAGTAATTTCAATATGAAATGTGTGAGTAGTAATTCTCAACCGGAAGGGGAGTAAACTCACAATAATGACTACTTGACCCTGCTAACTGGGTTGAGGGTTGCTGTGAGAGTTCATAAGTAAGTTCAAGCTGCGCCAAGCGTGGTGGGGAACCCAACATAAACTTAAGAGAACAGAGTTCGGGAAGGTTTTAGAGTACAAGCAGCGTCATTTCGCTATTAATTGACATTTAATAATCTTCGTCTTAGCAGGAAGCAGGTCGCGATGTTTGCTACTAATGGTCTGAGCCGTGCTAAGTCATAGTGATTATAACGTAAACGTTTGAGCCAGAAGAAGCAGTTCTGGAACCTCTACTAGAGTTCAAAGCCAGCAGTATAAAGGTGTGATATAGTTACTGCCCGGGGTTAACTTTATTGAGTTGATACCTTTAAGTAAAACGTGTTTATAACAAACTCGATTTCAGCCTACATACAGAAAGCATTTTTTGATGTGATTAGTGTGTAAGCAACTAGTTAGTATGTTCGGTGTAGTTAGTAGGAGTTTTCCGATGCTCTTTAGACTGGTAAAATGTCTTAATAAGACTACTGAGATAAGTTAACAAGTACGAAACGAATTCTGGTTTCTGATTTCTTTCACTTCAATCGGGTTCTAAAACGAGAGGGGCTGAGGTGCCTGAGTAAGATATGTCATTTCACAAGGGATGATTCCTGAAGACCGTTCTAGGCAAAGCTTATCGGGACCAGATAACGGTTAAGCCATTTTCGCGAGGGTTAATTTCTGAGGACCGTTTTTGGACTAACTTTTCAGGTTGGCACTTTAGTGCGATCTGAGAAGGATGGATTGCGAGTTAATACATTCGGTACGGATCTTGTAAAAATGATGGGATTTACAGCTTCGGTTGTGATTTCTATGAGGCCTATCTAGGGAAGAAAGCGATATATTGATTTATATATTGACGTATTTCTGATTCCCGGGTCATATGAAATACTGCCCTTAGATAAGGCAGATTCTACCCCAATCTTCATATGAGAGGCCTATTCCAGCCTTTCCGGTCTTACCGTGAGTCTAACCTAGCTCGAACAGAACAATTTCACAAGGTTTAAAGTTTTATTGGGCTATTATTGTGATACTTAACGATTAATTCCACACATTTAAGGTATACATCTACATTTGAATGTTTCCAAAATTATTTTCCTGAATATCTCAGCACTCAAAATTGGATTCCAAATCCTTTCGTATTCACAACGGAGGTTTCAGACGATTTTATTACAAAAGAGTCTTTTATAGACCTTAGCAGTGATATTGGATTGACAATATAGTTGTCATTTTTATTGTTACAAGTTGTTAAATTCTTAGAAATATTTTGTCAAATATTTATATATAATGGGAAATACATACATGGGAAAGCTGTATCATGATAATATTCTTGTATATCCTCAATGTTTGATTGTTGTTGATAAAAGATTCTCATGAATATTGACATTAATTTATATCAAATTCCTCTATATTCATTGATAATCCTCTTTAAAATGCATGTAATATTAATAATAATATAAAATTTTCCATTTATAAAATATTTGTAAAAAAAGTTGTAGGTATTTTGATATGTATAAATTATTATTTTCTATATATATATAAATATTTGGCAAAATTTTCTAAGTATTTAACAACTTGTAACAAATAAAAATTAAGATTTTGGAAAATGTTTCAATGGATTTTGAGTTTTGGGAAATTTTTGAGTTGGGATATTTTTCCCATGGGAAAGTTGAAACATGATAATATCCTAATGTATATATAAAGTTTATTTGTTGATAAACCAAAATACTCTAGTAATAATAGAAATTTAAAAATATCATGTGTGTATGTGGATTAATTTTGCAATGTATATATATAAATTTTCTAAGTATCTGTGCTGACCTATATAAAATTGTTTTTATGTTAAAAAAATATTTAGAAAAGCTGTGCTTTCCTACATAAATTTTTCAAAGATTTGACTGTTTTTAAATTCTTTGAAAATTTTTCGTGACCTACTTAATTTTGATTGGCTTCCTAGGGAAAAGTATGTGTTAAAAATTTAATATATATGTTTTCGTGATCTACATAAAATTTGGATTTGACATGTGCTTGAGTTGATATATCCTACTACTAATGACAAAAAATTAATTAAATTAAATCTCTTTATTAGTTTATTTATATAATATTTTTAATGACTCATTTTCTCTAGCGTTTAAATGGCCTCAGACTAAAAGTCAAATTTCTGGCCCTTAAACATATTTTAAAAAACAAAAGCTTTATTTTAAATAAAAATCAAATGGTTTTATACTATAATAAAAACGTCTATTTATATATGAACATCTAAAATAGAATTAACAGTCAATAAAAAAACAGAAATATTAAAAATATTTTTTTACATAGTTACAAATTATCAGCCAGGTGTATTTTTAATGCTATTACAAAATGTATTATTGTACAAACAAAATTTATATTCTATAAAAATAAAGAAAAGTAACATTAGTTAGCCAAAAAAAGTCACTGTATCAAAAAGATTATTTAAAATTATAATATCCCTACTTTTTAGGTATTTTTGTATATTTTGATAAAAGTCAAATAATAATACAGATTTTGAAATTTAACTAGTTTTATTTTCGGAAAACTATTACAGAACTTTTTCTAACATTTATAATTTGAACTCAATTAAAACAAAAACTCATAAAACAATTTAAATCTAGTATAAACAAGTAAAACAAAATAAATGTTTTAAGCATCTGATCAAATTCAAAACGGAAACTTTGGAAATATTTGAAATCAATATCTGATAATCTTTATCCACTAAAAGATATATATATATATATATATATATATATAGTTTTTGTTTTAAATTTATAATGATTAAAACAAATAATTAGTTAAATAACTAAAGAATATATTTTCAACAAATATTTTCGATAATTTCTTGGTAAAAGAAATAAGAACGAAATAAAATTATGAGTTATCATTTTTAAATCAAAGATTTAAGTTTTCAATTTGATTCTTACATTTTTACCTTTAATTTTACATTTTTCCTTAAATTTTAAGCTAATTTGGTATTTGTTGTTAATACTTTCAGTTTTTATTGTTTTGTTATTATTTTTTATTGTTTTTATTTATTTTTTCATGTTTTTAATTAGTGTTTTAATGTGTTTTATTTAATTCTTTTCTTTTTTTTCAATGAGTCATTCTCTCCACTAATTCATTTTTACCGCTGCAAGTTTTTTATGTTTTATCGTACCGAAAAACAAAATTTTACATAATTTTAGTTATTGCCCAACACCTTGAATATATAAGAATTTTAGACTCTGAAAAAATATTTCATGAAAACCCTCTTTTTTACTATAATCCCCCTAATATTCTTTTAACTTTAATTTTGTTTAAATTGGTGGTTTTGCAATTTTTGTAATTTCGTTAACCTATAGTTACGTAATCAATTTTCATATTCTTTAGGATTTTTTGATTTCTATATGATTAATTATTCTTTTAATCGACCTATTAAGTAACAGTCATTTCCAAATTTTATTGTTTAGTGCATCATTTTGAAATTTTTTTATAGTTTTAAAATATTTGAAAAATTTTCAATCAAACAACGTATAGGCAGACCTTTATTCTATACAAGATAACATCATTAAAATAAACAACTTGACAATCTATACGCATTATTTAACTTCTTTTATAGTCGACTTTTTCACACATTTTTCTAAATTTAAAACTAAAAAATTATTTATCTACTCTCAAAAAAGTATTTACACTTGGTCACATTTTTCTGTCATTCATACATGTCTTGTAAATATATTCCACAAGTCTTGCAAATTATTTCAAGTAAAATATGTCACAAATAATTTTTTATCCCATAACAAATAATCAAAGCATTTATTGAAATTCGAGTACTATCTATTCTAAGGTTGCCGTAATTCTCTGGCTACAGACCGGGACAATCTCCCCTTTCTTCTCGTTACGCTTCAACCCCCCTAAAAAAAATAGCAGAGCACCTTCAAGAAACGCAATTCTTTGAGTGCCACCAATTCAAAACTACTACTCTTGCTCACATTCGTGGCTGATTGGTATTTCGAGCATAAAAGTGTCATGCGCAGCCAATCCAAACCCAACCACCCGTCTTTACACGGCTTTAAAGATTACGATTGGTTACGCACCAAAAACTGTAAGGGTTCAGAAATTAGACGCTTATTCACCAACCACAGGCGTTGGAATTTTTTTTATAAATTATAGACTCAAATTAATATCATGTAAAAAAATGGCCTTAATTAAGAATCATATAAAAAATGACTTTTCTTTTTCTGATAACTGGTGTATATGGTGGTAGAAGGTGGAGGTGTTGCTTCTGTCACGTGCGCGTATTAATACTAGATACTAGCTGACCCGTACCCAGCTTCGCTCGGGAACATTTCGTTATTTTTGACTTTCATGTTTAAAAAAAATACATTCATTCGTAAATTTTAAATCGTCTGGGACAAAATAATTCTTGGCCGGGACACTGACCTCGAAACCGGGACATATCTCGGTGTATTGGGACGTATGGCAACCCTAATTTATTCTCAAAATTAGTGATCATCTTTGGTATCTATTTTATATTCCTGTATTGAAATATTTACAAGCCAACTTTCGTTATCTTTAAATTTCAATTCTTCAAAGTTTATTTCGATTGCTAATGAATTAGTAAAAACTAATGAAAATATGTATTTTATACTATATATTCCCTCTGTATGGTGGATTTAAGGTTGTGATTGTAGAAAAATATCATGTAAAACGTTTAGTTGAGAAAATTGAACCTGAAATCGGATCAAATGCGCTGACCAGAGAGAATTGTCCATACTCGGAATGCTATTTAAACGTGAAAAACTGAGTTGTAATTATTGTTGAAAAAATCCGATCATTATTTTGTAAAATAATGTTTTTTTAACAGTCAAAAAGAAATATTAAATTATTAGTTTGGAAATCTATATCATCAAAAATAGCATATCGTCTATTCATGTTCAATTTTCCGGTCCAAACCAAGTCTGAATTGTTTCGATTGAAAGTTTTGTTGATTTCTTCTGTAAGATTCTTCTGCAAGACCAATTTATGAAATAGACGTGTTTTATACTCATTAAGTAATAAAAGCGATCACAAAAAAAGTGAGTGGTTAAAAATAGCGACCTACAGAACAGCGATGGAAAAGTTTAAATATGAAAATAAATAAAAAAATAATAATGTAAAATATACAGAAAACAAATGCTTGAAAATGTTTAATTTTTCTAGTTGTTAAAAAAATCGCTGTTTTGTAGGTCGCTATTTTTGACCACTCGATATTTTTGTGATTGCTATTTTTTGATCGCGGTTTCGATGAACGCTGTTTTGAAAAATTAAAATATGGGAAAAAATAAAAAAATTATAATGTAAAACATACATAAAATAAATGCCTGGAAATGTTTAATATTAAATTTGAAGACTTATTTTTTCCATATTTAAGTTTTTCAATATCGCTGTTTTTTGATCGCTATTATTAACGTTCACTGAGGATTATACATTGGATCTGGAGTGCAAGCATCTTTCTATGTGTGCTTTACGATAACAGCAAAGGGTCTGGACAGTGGTTGGATGCGGATGGACGTCCAAAGCACATTCTGAAGCCACCATTACACCCAAAATAAGCAATGATTACTGTCTTATGGGGAATAAAGGGTATTATTTATTATTCTTACCTACAATCAGGAATGGCAATAACAACAGAATCGTCAACAGAACTGTCAAGAAATTGATGTAATGCATGATAAGTTGTGCAACAAAAACCTAGCACTCATAAACAGACGTGGTCCAATATTATTACATAACAACGCCAAATCCCATGTTTCGAAAGCAACTGTCAAAAAATTAAATGGTCTCGGGTACGAAATATTCCCTCACCTATCTTACTCTTCAACAGATTAGAATTTTTTTGAGGAATAATAATTTCCAAAAGCAAGACAATGTCATTGAAGCAGTTGAAGAATTCTTTTGGTCAAAAGAAGAAAGTTTTTTATAAACATCGCATAGATTAACTAACTTCTCGTTGGAACAAAGTGTATGAAGCTGGTGGAAGTTTTTTGATTAAATAAAGTATGTTTTGTTATGAATTGAGCATTTTGATTTCAAAATAAAATAAAAGGCATTTCATATGAAACAACCTAACTTTAATTTAAAATTTATTGTTTGCAAGATAAAATTTATTTTTAAAGATCTATTTTAAAAATTATTTTAATCTTAAGTCGGTTGCCTTTTATTTGAGTAACTCTTTTGTTCAGAATTAATGAATATTTTATAATTAATTAAATTAAACTATTGTATAATATTATGTCAAAATTGTAGGTTGAAGATCAGAGATTGGTTGTAATGTTTGATGATTGTGTTTGAATGTTGATATGTTTCTGTGTCTTAAGCTATTCTGTATCAATAATAAGAAAACCAATAAACTCAATTTTAGATCTTACGCAATGATTTAAACAAGTTAATTATCATCAAATATATTTTTTTAAAACAATATTAAACAAAAGGTAAAAGTGAGGAATGCATATTAATGGTAAATTTGTCAATTCTATATAGGAAAAAGTAAATGATATACTCTCCCCAAAATAACATTATTGCTCAATTCTCACTAAAAAAAGGTCAATTCTTGCCTATAAATAAAACTCAAGTAATAGAAAAGGGTTAATGGTAGGTTTAAGTCTCTAAAATTTGAAATAAATATACTAAAATTTCTGAAATATGTCATTTGTTTTATTTTATTGAACTTTTTGAACTAAATATAAATAGTTTCAATGATAAAACAAAATTGAAAAAAATAAATATGTAAATATAAAATGTATTTTAAATTAAATTCCTTTACTCTATATATGCATCGTAGAAAACATCTTTTATTTGGATAAAAAATTTGTTTTACTAGTCGAATTTTTTACAAAAATTCAATTTAAAAAATGATATTTTATATTAATGATCCAATTTATTGTCACTGCTTTTTAGAAATGATAGAAATATTACAAATATCATACTTATACAATTTTCAAAACAGCACTTGTTTCAATATTACATATATTAATTTTTTATATTAATCAATATTAAAAAATTTTTGATAAAATTATATTTAACATATTCATGCCATAATATACGTTTCAATTAAATATAAGTCATTCATTCATTGCTTAATTACTAAATTGAAAGTGTTAATTACGTTAAATTTTCATTTAAATTTTCTACTGTCGATTTATAATGATAAATGATCATTTATAAAAATGAGAGTAAATTTTTGTTCGGCCTCATGTGTAGGACAGAAAATGTTGCGTGTTTACTAAAAAATTATTAAACATATGGTGTAATTTAAAACACATTTATGTGGCTGTTAAGAAGAGTCGTGTATTTTAACAATTATAAATTAGCAGTTACACCATATTCGTCCCTTAATAAAATTAAAAGCAAAATTTTTCTGCCATCCTTTGGCGGTGTCTCTAAAAGCAAGGACAGAAATCAGACACTAAAGCAGACACTAGCATCGAAGCAGAGTGAATTCAGAAAATGAATGTGTTTATGATTTTAGAGCGGAACAGAAAAGTTACAGAATAATCATATAAGTAGAATTGGTAATTGTGTTGAAAAGAACTGATGAAATCTATTATTCCAATTCATGCTATCAAAACCATGAAAAGCATATTTGTCTCTTTATTAAAAATGATATTTTGAATATTATATTCTAGAGATTCAAGCATTTATCATGAAATGTGAAATTTTATTGTTTTAATGTTAGTACTAATGCAACCTTAATTATTTAAAAATAATTACCAATGGAAAAAAATTAAATATATAAAAATGTGTCATTATTTACTTAGAGGATCTATAGGTGGTTAAAATTATATATAAGGATACGAAAAAATAGTCCAATCTCCAAAAGAATGAATTTTTATAAGAAATAAATCGGAAAACAAATTTGAGTGAGGAATGCCAATTTCTTTGGATGGCAAATAGATATAAAATAAATAATTTTTGTAAGTTTTTGAAAATTGTGAAAGGTTTTGAGGAGGACTTTGCAATATTTTTGCGAAATACATTTACTAAATTTTTACTTAGTCTTATTTAACTTTATTATATTTTATAAATATGTTTCAAATTCATGATGTGTAAAAATAAAAATAAAGACTGTCAAAAGAATTATTAAAAATTTTATATTGGTTTTAATTATTATTATTATTATTATTATTATTATTATTATTATTATTATTATTATTATTATTATTATTATTATTATTATTATTATTATTATTATTATTATTATTATTATTATTATTATTATTATTATTATTATTATTATTATTATTATTATTATTATTATTATTATTATTATTATTATTATTATTATTATTATTATTATTATTATTATTATTATTATTATTATTATTATTATTATTATTATTATTATTATTATTATTATTATTATTATTATTATTATTATTATTATTATTATTATTATTATTATTATTATTATTATTATTATTATTATTATTATTATTATTATTATTATTATTATAGTATTCATTGTCGTTATCATTTGCACAACCTTGGCATCACTAAATTCATATCATTATCAAACATCATATAATACAATTAGTAAAATCAGAGATATTCTGAGATTTTTTTTGGCTTTGAAAAATAACCTTGAAAATTTTAGTGTCCGTTAATTCTAATTTTTTGAAATTTTTTAAAAATAAAAAAATAGTCAAATTATAAATTACAACAAACAATTGATAAAATGTCTGTTATTTGAGAAAATGTTTAATTTTTGTAATTAAAGTCATTTAATTAATCTAACTTAATTAAAAAACATAACATTAAGTTTTTAAATTTAAGTAATGTAGAAAAGGGAATATTTTTCATGTTTTAGATATTTTACGCTAAAAATGGAGCATCAGTGGATATTCTCCCAGTTTGCTGCTGAATAATTAAAAATAGGGGAGTAATTGTTGGATTTCTTAAAATAAATTTTAAAAAGTTTTGATGCGAATAAAAAAAATCAGGCGCTGCAAATTCCATATAATTTGTACTAACAATAATGTTACAAAAATCATGACATCAGAGATAAAAAAATATATTACAAAGTATCTTAGTGATTATGTAATACATCTGGACAATATTTATTTTGTCGCTAGAAAATTTACAAGTCTAATTGTTGATTTTGTTCAGAAAAATGGAGACACGAATAATGTTGATAGCAGTCACTTCGGTTCTTGAAATGTTTCTCTTCAGTGATGTCATTTTTGGATTCAATTCGTTGACTCCGGTCTACAAAATTCTTGGAGTCTTTTCTGAATTATGCAACCAATCAGATATTAACGGCCATGTGAGGACCTGCATAAAACAGGACATATATTACGGAAATGCATTTGTAGTGTGGATTTGTTTTCAATCGTTGTTAGCCATTCCTGTCGGACTGATGTTTGATAGATGCGGAGTGAGGACGACTCGAATTATCGGATGTTTAGCCTATATGTTAGGAGCGACTTTTTTTGGATTGGTGGAATTTAATTCATGGTTTCTTTTCATTGCCGGTTGCATAACGGCCTTTTCTGCTCAAGCTATGGTTCTTTCAAATATAGCAATATCCGATAGGTTTGGAAGTAATAAAAATTTGATGATCTCTACACAAACGGGATTGATGAGTGCATCTTCTTTAGTTTTCGCAATTATCAAAATACTTTTTGATTTAGGCGTTCCACTTTATCTATCATTTACTGGGTTAAGCTGTCTGGCAGTCATGATTATTATTCCCTCGACGTTTACATTAGTGAAAACGACTCCACAAGAAAAGATGATTGGAATTGAAATTGAAATATTTGAAAAAAGTGAAAATTTGGAAAAAGATGAGGATTTTGTTTCTCGGCGGCAAGAATATCTACTGCAACTTTATCCGAATATTTGGAGTGTATTGAAGAGTAGAAAGTTTTTGACTATGTTAACTGCTTTCACGTTGACAGCGTACAGATTTATATTCTTTCTATCCCAGATGGGATCACAGTTGACATTCCTGTTCAGATCAGACACCGATTTAATTACTCATTTAAAATTCATGTACACAATTTTCTTTTTTGGAGGAATTTTAGTGTCTATTTTCGTGGGATTATTATTGGGCTACTTGCAGTCCAGGATCGTTCGAGAGATTCAAAAACAATCACCTGTGAAACCAATCGATGAATTGTCCAAAGAATTTGATAAAGTTTTTGTTATTCCATTTTTAATTTGTCATGTTTCTTTATTTTTTGCCTCGTGTTTAATCGGTATTCCTAACAGATATGTCTATTATTTGGTATTTATGATGTTCTCAATCTTTAGATCCTTTAATTCAGGACTTTTCGGATCTTATCTTAGATCAGTTTTTCCAAGAAAATATTTTGGAACGAGTGTTGGAGTTATAATCCTTTCAGCAGGAATGCTCAATACAACAATCATAGGTCTCACAGAACTCGCAAAATATGAAGAATATTCTAGAATTATCAACATGACAATGATTCTATCCCCAATTTTAGCTTTAGTTCATCCAATCTCTCTTTATTTTTGTAAATAAACTATTTCTATAAATGTTCTTTTTACATTTTATTACAGCACGAGAGCTGACTTATTCGCAAATATTCCACTGACACTAAATATGTTTAAATACACCTAATCCTTTTTACGCAGTTTTTGTTTTAAACATTTTGAAGTAACTCGACCGTGTTGATTCAAAACCAAGTAAAAAGACCGCGTAAAAATAGAATTTCCAGATTTATACGAAACTAAGAAACTTTTGAATTAAAATATTTTAAACTATACTTCTCATAAGGATGAAGAATGTTTTTCTCTCATTAAGGATTTTGCAAAAGAAGATTTATTAGAAATAAATCATTTTATTTTAATTCTATCTAATCTGTTTAAAAGTTTATTTAATTTTTTAAACACATAATAAATACTCTTTTTTATAAACCATTGTTTTAATTATATATTTAAAAATATGGCCATGTTATAATTTTCTAAATAATGAATGTTTTAATAAATTACTAAGTTTCATTTTTCACATTATTTATAATGACAGTAAATAGCAACAAAAGATCAACAATTTCTTAATTTTAAGAATAAATTCCTCTAATAACTTTGGTAATTTTAATACAGCAATACCTCGCTTAGTAAGGTTAATTGGTTCAGCCGATATGCCGCACTAAGTGAAACCGCACTAATTGAACTATGTAGTCTATGGGAAAAATTGTAATTGGTGCCAAATTTTTTTTTAATACTATCAATATTATCAATGTTTTCAAGTTCAAAATAAATAAAAAATGTCACGAATTAATAATATTACGATATGAGTGAAATAAAACCAAATAATTTAAAAGTATTTATTATGCCTTACAGTACAGATGCACTCGCAAATTCGAGCTTTAAAAAATATTTTATTTTTTAGTTTCCAAAATTTGTAGGATTGAGGTTTGTTTACTTATCTTCTTTGGTTTTTTTTTCTTCAAACAACTTTATGTAGCAACGAATTAAACTGTCAATGTTTCGGCGAACATGAATGCTGCGTTCAAAATTAGGATCAACTTCCATGATATGTTCTGAAAGCTTATCGGCCATGTTAATAATTTTTGAAAGTTCTTCAGTTGATAATTCATTTGTTGGCGTATGAACTGCAACTGCGTTATCTAAGTTACTGTCCCTTTCTTCGAATGCTCGTTGTTCTTCCATATGCACTCTATCACATTGGCAGAATCAATTTCACTAAAACCTAGGTCTCTTCCAATTTCTACTATGTCATGAGTGACCTCAGCAAAATGAGTCTCAAAGCCTACGAAATCATTTGCACAATGCGGCAAAATATGTTTCAAAACTGCCCTCAGATTGCTGGCAGTAATTTCGTGCCAAGCTTCGCCGATATTTTTAATAACATTTCTGATGTTGTAACTCTTCCAAAATTCTGTTAAAGTTTGTGCATTTTCCTCTGACGTTGCTTTTATAGCTTGTTGATACGTTTTTGCGCATTTTATTGATAAAAAATTATAAATTTTAATTTTTTCCCTCCCAAAAAAAACTCACTATAGTGAAACCGCACTAAGCGAGGTATTGCTGTAATTAGTAATTAAAATAAAATTACTTACAGCGTTAAAACCATAAACGAAGGTATATAGCGAAAATTAAAAGTAACGAAATCTCACAGCTATCTTAATTTCTAGAATTTTATACGTTAACAGCAATGAATTAAATGTTTTCAACCACAGTCGTCCATGGAAATAATTGACAACGGTAGGGCAAAAAAACTATATGGCATTTTTAATGTCAAATTTTCTCCATTGATGTTAAAATAAATGTTTTACTTTATATCGAACTATCGAAAAAATCTCTTTTTAGTTTGCAGCTTTTGCATCAAAGGTACGTCCTTGTAAATTTTCAACTATCTAGCTGCGCGGTTTAGGCTCTGCGAACTGTGAAAAGTGGCAAACAAACCCACAAACATATTTAGAGTTTTATATATTAGATACCCTTTCTCAAAAATCAATAAATAGATTAATTTTTTTGAAATAAAAATACCCAAAGAGGATCGTTAAGCAGAGAGGCGAGAAGCTATCTGCTTAATTATTCCGTGTTCAATAAAATATTCTCAGCAAAAAAATTATTGAAAACATTCATAGAAATGTTGATGGAAAAACACATTAAAATTGAAAAATCATTGAAGAGTTATTTATTAAAGAAGTGTGAAAGATAGAAGATGGGGTATACACAATTTAAAGAGAAAGCATTCAATGTAGAGAGAAAATATGCACTGTTGGTTCGTAATATTCATTGATCTCGGAAGTGATTATTCGTTGTAGGAAATGAAGTTACTCGATGCAGAGGAAAAATATTCATTAAAGATATGAAAATACATTAAAAAATAAAATACAATAAAGGAAATGGAAAAAAAATAATCACTGAGAATGAATTGTAAGTTATACTTTAAGAGCGGAAGAATTACTCTTGAATGCAAACAGATTCATTTATTTTATTAGAGGTTTATCAATTTTTACATTTTTCAGTTAATTAAATTTAAAGTGGGATATTTGTGGGTGAAAATGGGTAATAATTTGTGTCGAAATATAGTAAATAAAAAAATATTTTTTAAAAAGAGAAAGAAGAGTAAACAATGAACAGCAAATTCGGTAGGATATTTTAAACACAAAGCAATAAATAATGAGGAACATACCTCCCGAATGACTACGTGGCCTCGTAGAAATCGCCAACTCGTGGTTACTTTTACTGTAGTTAATCGATAATCAGAAAAAATATGTGTTAGAAGATGGGCGAGTGATAAAAGTTTTAAAATTAAAATACTTTGTAGTGGGCTCGAATATACACTTTTTGTCATTATTTTTTTGTTATATTTTCAGTTTCTTGGTAACAGCATAAATTAAAATAATAACCTAGGGATCCAATAAACCCTAACCCCCATACATATAAATAAATAAATATTAATTAATTAATAAACGCTCTCTAGGGTCTAATTAAAAATATATTTGTTTTATTTTTTTTTAACGCAAGGCGTGAGTGACAGTAAAATTTTTAATTCAAATAAAAAAACAAATGACACTTAACAAAATAATATTAATAATTAACATTATGTTGGGATATTAAATATTCGTCGATGAATAGGTCTCTCGATCCGACTCCTCGTGTTCAATAATCAATAAGACAAAAATCCCAACAAAGAAATCTTTATTGACAAATATTCACCACGATACACAATAATTTTATTTATCGTATACACCCTAAGGGTATCACGATGTAAGTTCAACTGCAATTTGATTATCTTTATCGATTTACTAATATTCACTCGTTTCTTTCGATATATCAGATAAAACGTTGTTTCTTCAGTACTTTTGTTTACTGAATTTCTGTATGCGAACAGACATGGTTTTATAAATAGATCCCAATTCTTTTGGTTTCGATTTACATAGGACGATATCATACTAATTAAGGCACTATTAAACCTCTTGACTAGTCCGTCTGTTTGCGGCTGATACGGTGACGTACTAAGTTTTAAAATCCGAAATAATTCCATAATTGATTTAAATAAATCGTTCTGAAAATTTGTACCTTAATCGGTTAATAATTTCTTTAGTGAGCCATAACTGAAAATAATATTCTCAACAAATATTCTAGCAACTGTTTCTGCTTTCTGAATCTGCATTGCGTAAGCCTCCGGCCATTTTGTTAAAAAATCACATAAGACTACAATATATTTATTCCCATTTATTGTTTCTGGTAATGGTCCGACGATATCCATTGCTGTCATTTCCAATGGTACCGACGGAATTGGCATTGGTTTCAAGGGAACCCTGATTTTCTTTCCCGTATTTCTACGAGTTAGGCATATTTTGCAAGTATTGCACCACTGCTTTACATCTCGTTCCATTGTTTCCCAATGATATTTTAATCTCACTCTAGAATATGTTTTTCTGGACTATAGATGTCCACCAAGCGCTCCATCGTTATATGCCAATAACAATGTTTCTCGATTTTTCGTCGGTACTACTATTGTTGGGCTCAGAGCCACAATTTAAACAAAAGATAAAAATTAAAATTAAAGACAGAGAATAGAGGTGATGGAACGAATCACTGTACATAAACATGCACCGCACTAAGATATCAAAAATTAATGAAAAACATATTAATTAAAACAAAATAAAAATATAACAAAATTAAATAAAAACAAATAATTAATAAAAATCATTAAAAAGCATACAGCTGCAGAAAGAAACATATGAAAAGTAAAATAAACTGCCAAAACCTTGCAAAATAAGGTTTAGAAAAAACATAGGCAGAAGTGGCGACCAGAAAACAAATAAAAAGGGCCAAAAATAATATTACAAGAAAATAGTAATAAAAGTAAAATCCAAACATAAAATAAATTGTATACCAAAAAATAAAGAAAAATATACAAAAAATAATAAAAATAATTTTAAAGTAACAAAATAATTAAAAAGCCCTAAAAATGGCGAAAAATCGCCTATTGGTCGCACACACGTATGAAAATAGTATAAATACAGTGATGAATTTCATTATTCTTAATCTTATGCTTTTAACCAAAATTTTGAATTTTGCAACAACTACAAATATTGAATAAAACGTAAGGATTTTGTTTTGTGTTACCATGCATTTTTATTACGTTAATGTAAAAATTTTATCTTTAATTAAATCTTATGACGTGTAATGTTTCGTTCCATTATTTTGATAATATCATATCTATATTTATCGTCCGAACCCCTTAAACTTATATATATTTACAGTATCGTAATAGACGGTTTATTGGACGGATCTCGTGCTGGCTGGTGGGGGAAAACCCCTAGTTGAGCTCGCGGGTCATGCCTCGTGAACCCCTCGGCAGTCCGTAGTCTGGTCTGGCAATATGCACAGGACCGCTACGCAGGGCGCCGTTGTATACTCGAGGCGGCTGTTGAAAAGCGGCCGGAGCGAGTCGAATTAAATTCAAGGGAAGAGTGACTATTCAGCTAGAGGGAGATTAGGAATGATCACAGGATGATCAAAAGAATTTTTTTTTCGGACTAATCAATAAATAGAAAACGGGTAGAAGGGATAAGCATTAGACGTCGACAGTTAATTGATAAAAATTTTCACCAAAAACTAAAAGTAATATAGATCAAAAACGGAACTTCCATAATTTATTTAAACGAGTCATCATAATAAACTGGATAAAAATAAATGTAAAACCTTCTCACACATTAGCAGGATAGTCTGTAGCGAGGGAGTGCAGCAAAAATTCCGAGTTAAATTAGAAAAGTCCACAATTTGCTCTCGACATAGGATGTTCTAATAAGTTCACGAATCCAAGCTACATCCTTCTCTTCCCAGCAGGTCTAAATACCGTATGAGAATTGATCGGCATTGAGTAACTGCAGACAGGAGGCATTAGAGATTGTCCACAATGTTCGTTGATGACAACTGATTGAGGAGCTACACTTAGATCAAGGTAGCCAAGGAGTGTAACATCCTTCCAATAATATGTCTATAAGAAAAAATCCGGTCGATCTTATCCAATAACCAAAAACTCCACGAACGTCGCAGTCAACTGAACAACATAACATAAACAATATATATAAATCAATAATTACGTACTCGCTCACTCGTGAAAATTGTTAACGAACAAATTCCGACACACCCCTGGTAGCACTAGTACGAGATTAAAAATCGATAATTATCTTTATAACTCTAATCTACGCTTAATTGCGTCATAAAAATCTGTTAACTCGCAAACAACAAAACCCGTTCGGAATTTATTGAACCTCTCTGCGTTAGGATTTACCCCGTAAGTATATTTATCTTGCCTTAAAATTATTAATTAAATTACCTACCATATAAATAATAAATTTTTCGTTCATAAAGCAATTAAAGCTTAGGTTTTTAATGAGATTATTGAAATTATTAGGATTCTTAGTGTCAATTAAGTTTAACGTTAAATGTGGATTCAATAACGTAGGTACGATTTTCAGTCGGCTGAATAAAACGCCATCGACAAAGCCAATCAGTTAATTTTATAAATCCAATTAATATAGAGTACCAATAATGAAGGACACAAATTTAGTTTTAATTAATTTTTGTAACTTCCATTAATACGGAACGCCCCTAGCGCAGTTATTGCTTAATTCGGTTCAAATAAAACCTAGCACAGATGATAATCGTATAAATAGCACTGGAATAAACATAGTAATGGACAATGATCTCTACTGTTAAATGCCGTTCTAACAAATTTAATAAGATTGGAACTTAGAATGACCATTTCATTCAATGGTTAATTAATAAAATTTAGTTAACGTTGATATCTCGTCTATTAATTAACAAATTTCGTTTAATGTTACTATTACGGGTGACCTTTGTTTAGCAAAATTTTCTTTAATATTAGTAATTAGTTTAATATTTGCCGATTTCCCTTTGGTATTATCATTTTGCATAGCCATAGATAAAAGAATTTCATTTCGACAACTGCATTATCATTTAATGTTTAATAACGGGAGGGCAGTCTATTAAGGGGATAAAATGAGGCCATATCAAGGGAGACGTATGCCAAACCTAGCTGACCAGACGGGAAGATAGTAATAGTAGGGGTTAACTCACTAAATAAATGTTCAGATCCCCTCCTGGTGCTGCCCTATCCATTTACCCCACCTCTCGGTAACCTCCGTTTCTAATTCTCTTTTCTTCTTTTCTTCAGAATGAATAACAATGTCAATTCGGAAATAAATGGGCTATCGAGGATCCCCCGACTTCCCTCATCCATAGTGGCCGTCAGGCACAAATATGAAGAGCTAAAACAGAAACACAACGAGCTCCGTGTCAAATACGAGCGGGGGAATGGCACCTGGGCCCCGCCAGAAGTTGTAAGAGAACTGAAACAGAAGATCTCTAGGCTCACTCGGGCTCGCGACGAGTTAATCACAGAATCGCGCAACCAATGGCTGTTAATCGGGGAGCAATCAACCGCACTCCGTCGCGCATTTATGGACGTCGAGCTTCGGACTCACGTCCCTGGGAGTGTCCGGGCCAGCCAGTTAAATATAATTCCGGCCCGTCACCTCCCCATCGCAGACATCCCTCCAACTCCGTCAGTTCTCATCCCTCCGCCAGCTGAAATCGTGGAAAACCCGGTCATAAAATCCGGCTCGACGTCGGCCAAATCGAAACTGGCGACGTCGCGATCGACGCCGCCGGGAAGAAGAGCTCATCCGAGAAGCGGAACCCGCCGAAATCTCATTTCGGATCGATGACCTGCCGCCCCCTTATCAGGAATTCGAGATTCCGGGGCTTGATCCAGACATTTGCTATGCCCCCAATATTATCTTCACGTCACCTACCCGATCCATCCACATAAATCTAGTGGATGAGGATCCTGAACCTTCCCGGGTCGCACAAGCTCTCGACCAGCTGGGACTAGGCACCGATGACATCGCCATCCTCACAGGCGAAGTGCCTAATGGTGTTCCTCAACTCGAAACCGCAGAACCCTCCACTCGTAGTGAGGACAACCGCCAAGTAAACCCCCCGCCTTATCGACCGGCCAAGAGAAGATGTCTACCCACCGATATTGACGCCGAAGGAGATTAAAATGGAAAACGGGTCATCTTCGTTCAATCGGGTAGTACTCATTCAGACTGTTTATTTTCTGTGAAATCTGATATCAATACACATCATTTTCAATATAACTTACTCGTAATTTTGTGTTGTTTTGTTTTTTCTTTTCTGTTGAAATTAAATCAATTAGTTCCGTTTCCTGAGAGGTGAGGTACAGATTAACCATGGGTATCGTAAAAACTTCGCAAATGAATATAGGGACTTAACCCTTCTCCATGATTTTCTCAACGTAGTCAGGGCAAAGGCAGTGGTTAGAAATGGGTTAATAGGTAGAAGCGTAAGTCCTTCCAGCGGCAGCTAATAATCCGGGAAAGACGAAGGTCCTTCGAGTAGTAGTGTTAGTAATGACGCTCACCTGCTCGAATGGCATTCGGCTATTGCGTACAGTACCAACATGATTTCGGTCATGGGTACGCAATGGTTATTAAAATCATGCGACGTACCGGGTAAATATCCCTAGTAGTTAAAAGTGAAGGCCATATCAGCTAGATGAGTAACACCGTAGCTTAAAAAAAATTTCTATACGTCCAACACTATTAATAAGCTACCGTTTTTTACATATTTGAGCAGTACTTCATGAATGACATATTTATTGTTCTCTTCCATCACATACTTCCAACCACTCTCTTTTTTGATCGTAATCGCGTACTTCGTAATTGATTTACTTCCTCGTCTTCTTCTTGATTAGCTTGCAGTTCTTTCATATTACATGCCGCTCTCATTACAGCGAGTATTGTATTTTCGCACTTCGTTTCTTCCTTAAGTGGAATACGTGACATGGTATCCGCGTTTGCATTAGCTTTTCCTGTCTGATATTTGATTTCAAAATTGTATTCTTGTAAGGCTATAGACCATCTTATTAATTCGCTCGCCGAATCTCTATGCTTCATGAGCCACTGAAATGGGTTATGATCTGTCAACACTAAAAGCTCTCTGCCAACTAAATATTATAGAAATGTAGTTATGCCATATACTAATGCTAACGTTTCTTTTTCTATTGTATAGTAATTCTTTTCGTGAGGTTTCAATGTTCTACTCGCATAAGCAATCACGTGATCTTTTTTGCCTTCAACTTGTTGCCCTAAATCTGCACCCAATGCAAAATTACTGGCATCGGTCATGACGGTAAAAGGCTTTTTAAAATCTGGTCATCTCAAAATTGGCTGCTTTGTCAGACTCTCTTTCAATACATCAAATTCTTCTTGTTGGGACTTTTTCCATACGAATTTAATTTGTTTCTTCAGTAGCACATTAAAAGGTAGTGCAATAAGAGAAAAATCTTAAATAAATTTCCGATAATAGCTTGCCAATCCCAGAAATTGTCGGATTTGATTTATATTCTTTGGGACTGGATAATCTCTGATTTTTATTACATTATCTGGGTTGGGCTGTAATCCTTTACGAGAAATAATATGTCCCACATAAACGACTTCCGATTTTCCCCACTCACATTTTGATGGTTTTATTTTTAGATTGGCCTTTTGCAGTCTTTTAAATACTACTTCGACGTATATTAGATGTTCGTCGAAAAACGTTGAAAATACGATAATATCGTCAATATATACCATTGCGTGTGGCAAGTCTCGTAGAATGAAATTCATACCTCGCTGAAATGTAGCTGGTGCTCCCGTTAAATCAAATGGTAATACGTTAAATTCATAGAGTCCTTTGCCATCTGAAAAAGAAGTTTTTCGTTTATCTTCCTCTTTCACTTTAAATTGATTGTATCCTTTATTTAAATCAATAACGTAAACAAATTTGCCTCTCCCATTTGATCGAACATTTCCTGTTGGACTGGTATTGGGTACGTATCTTTTCTTGTTACCTGATTTAACTTTCTATAATCCACACAAAATCGAAATTCACCATCTTTCTTTTTAACGACCACAATCGATGATGAAAATGGTGATGAACTATCTCGTATCAATCCGAAATTTTTCATTGCCTTAATTTGCCTGTTACTCTCCTCTTGATGTACATATGGTATTCTGTATGGTCTCAATTTTATTGGTGTTTCGTCCAGTAATGAATTTCGTGCTCAATGATTTGAGTTAAACCCAAATAGTATTCGTGCTTTGCAAATACTTCTCGATATTTACGCAGTAATTCCATAA
The DNA here is from genome assembly GCA_022537955.1 of Schmidtea mediterranea. Classification (NCBI taxonomy): domain Eukaryota; kingdom Metazoa; phylum Platyhelminthes; order Tricladida; family Dugesiidae; genus Schmidtea; species Schmidtea mediterranea. Next base: position 44,418,736 of record CM039680.1, read on the forward strand.
ATCTTAGTCTTTGACTTTCCGTTAAATCGGTACTGTTGACTCGCGGTTCTTTATAGATCATTATATTTCTAGGTAATTTTCGCCTTTCTTCGTTTTTCATTTTCAATACCTTTCCCAATTTTGTCTTTGGTTTTAGATGAACTGTTTTGTTATCACAATTGACTTTTTTTCACTGGGATTAATTTGTCCTGTACTTTTACTACTTCATCACACATTGGTGTATTGTATTTCTCTATTAATTTTTAACTCGGTTCAAATATATATTCTTCATCTGGCACACTCGCCACGTTGGCATAATAAATTACCTCTGAATTTGCAGGAACTTCTAAAGTATGGTTTAAAAATATTCTCCGGTTTTGTGCAAAATTTCATTTGTACTACTGTTAGTTAGATTCCCTGTAGCTAAATCTAACGAGACTCCTTCTAATTGTTCCATCACATCCATACTGATAAGTAATATTGTTGGGCAATCTTTCATAACCAGCACATGATGAGTTATATATGTTATATATATGAGTCAATATTTTACACTCAAGTTTACCCAATATTTTTAATTGATTCCCCGACATTGATGTTACCATTTCATCAGTATCTTTTATTCTCATTCTCTCTCTGATTGTTAATACCTTAGTGGATATGATTGTATGACTAGAGCCTGAGTCTAGTAGAGCTTCCACTTTACGCTTATTTAATTGTACAAATATACGGGGTGGTTTTCCAACTTTGGATATTGTCATAGTCACATAATTACATGGTAAAACCAGCAGGTTTTTCCTTTCAATCTCAACACTCTACTGCTCAACCTTTTCTGGTTCAAGATTAATATCACTAAGTGGTTTCATTTTTTTTAGCTTAAGTCCTTGATAAACTGGAGCTGTTGCTGTTATTGTATCTGAAATGTGCCACCTAGTGAGTGTGTCTATCCCACTAAGTTTTGGCAGTGGTTCTAGCAGAAATCTAGATTCAGATTCAACTCTATGAGTACCAATTATTTTTTTATTTAAAAACGATAATTTGTTTTCTCCATTATTACTGTTCTTATTCTGATTTTCGGTTATCGAATCTTATTGTGAGTCTTCACTTCTTCGGTCCTTTTTAAATCGCTTTTTCACATTCCTTATTTCTTTATACTGGTGATCGGTGATAAAGAATCTAGCTAAAAATGGTACGCATCCAATAATTACTTTTCATGACCAACCCAAAATGGTGTATATTCTATGCGTCGACAATATTTGAGATAGTATTACTTTCACTGTTACTGTAATTACATATATACAAATTAATCCAGCACAAGCTTGCCCCAAATCTTTTTCATTGTATTATGCGTAGCTTTTTTATAATGATCGGGTGTTATTAAATAATCATAATTTACTTTGCCTTGTCCATTAGGCAATATTGTATCTACCATTTCTGATATGAAGCGTTCCTTTTTCGAAGGGAATAATAAATTTCTTTGCGCCTCATCGATCTCATCGCTTGAATATAAACAGGTTTGTGACATTTTATTGAACAACGTGAAATTTACTACATACTCTAGCTTTATTAATTCTAATTTTTCCGGAGTCTTTACTCCTCTGTAATCTGGTAACGCAATCCATGAGTCTGGTGCTAAAGGATATAACGGAGATAATAATCGATTACATTGTAATATTTTCGGTTTCGTTTCTTGCTCCAATAATATTCTAGTGACTGGCTCCATAAATCTCTATTTATCACCAACAGTGACTGGTAGTTCGTTTGTTCACTTATCATATTTCGTAATTTTCACAATCACCTCTTTACATCTATAACTGTATAGAGCCTCTCCCATTATTCTGGCAAACACTCCATTCTACGATATTAGCATAGGTGCAACTAGATTCGGATTAGTAATAGTCATTGCTAAACGATTGCGTAATATCTTTTTATTTAGTTTACAATCGTTTAATATCATCTCGCGATAAATATTTTCCATGACCTCTTTGCTGTGATGGAATAAATAATACATTTTATTATTAAAATACAGAGTTAGCTTAATATCTTCAGTATGGATTCTAGTTTTTGCATCTTCAATTGTTTTCTTTGATATATATACACCTTTATAATTTGTTTCATATGCTATTTGACCACATTTGTTTGTGATGTCTTTTCTAATAAATCGCATTCTATCACTAGGTGAAGTTGACATTAACACTACAGGTGTCTTTCTTGTTCTAGACGGAGTCACTCTTACTTTTCCATTGTCTCTGGTATTTAAATTCAATCGATCGGGTCTTTCTCTGAATTGTTCATCAACTAATTCTTTAAAAATCACTGTTTTCAAATACGCCAAATTACTTACATTTGCTTTTATGTCATACACTAGAATTGACTTACCTATCTGACAGCTAGACTGCTTCATATTACAAAATGAATGCGTTTGCAATTTCCCTGTGTCATCATCAAACATACCTTGGAATTCTCTCAATTCCGTTAAATACTCTTCCACTGCGACTATTTTATCAATAATTCTACCATTCCATTTGTGCTGTTCACCTTCACAATCACCATCTGCCTTTAAACCTCCTTTAACTACAATTGTTTCTCTAATCATATGATTTAACTTTGCTTTTAATTTAATTTCAGAACTGATTTTCAATTCACCTGCTTGGAATGCCGTTATACAATTTTCCGGAATTACCTCCACCAGTCTCGGAATGGCCTGGATTTTTAATAATGACGCATGGCTCCATTTCCCACAATAAAATATAAATGTTGTCTTTTTTACCAAAAATTCCCGAACATTTTCTCGTCTCAGATCAAATTCCTGATACACATGATATTTAAAGTCATTAATTTTTAAATTAATCGGATACGCCTCCGAACAATCAGCCATGTTGATTACTGAATAAATTTTTCCAATTTCAGTTTGCGAACAGTCATATGCTACCAACGAAGCGGTTTGATTGAACACCCACATAAAATAACAAACATCAACATTTTCCATGGAAATATCATTTTTTTTCTCATTTCAGTATTCACTTTTCTATTCAGCCTTCTCTGCTGAGGACTATACATTTCTTCATTCTTTTTTCCATTTTAAATGACGCTACTATATTTTTCCAACCTCCATTATTTTTAATCCAGTTCCTAAAACTTTTATTCCATATCTGAGCTGCTTCATTTATCAAATTTTCTATTTCATCTGGTTTCATATACGCATGCGTTTCCACTTCCAAAACGATAAATGTCAACCCGTTTACTACCGATTCTCTGTTTATTCCACATTTACTTAACTTTTCAATCGCTTTGATATCACAAAAATCATCTGACTCACCATATTTTTGTACTACTTCTAAAAGTCGACCTCTCAAAATTTCACTAATTTCCTTTAAATAATCTTTTATTTCTACTTCAAATTCGAACGGTGGATACAATATTTTCATTAACCCCTTTAGATTATTCCTTGTAATGTCGATCTAACTTCCCTTATGACTAATTTTACTCAATTTACTTTAATTTCGTTTAAACTTTTACCCTTTTCTACTTCATTTTCATTAACTCTATCAACCTTTCTCATTTTTAATACGTCTACAACCTCGAGTTTCTCTATTTCTACTTCATTTTCAACTTCACTTTTACTTATTTCCAATTTATTTCTAACTTCATCAACAATCCTTGATTCATCGTTTTTGTTTATTGCACTTAATTCCTTTATTTTAACGACCTCATTAGCTTCTAATTCGCCTAACATTTTTACCACTCTTATCTCACCAATTTCTATTTCCTTGTGTTCCTCATTTTTAGCTGCCATTTTCTCTTCGTCCTTCTCATTTTCCATATACCGACTATTTATACTTGTGCTAAATTTCTTTGACGCGATTATATGATTCACGAAGTTCACTCTTGTACTTAAATATCCATCATCATCTAGTTCATGTGGCGTACATCCGCAACCAAATAAATATTCGTCATCATCCAGTTCCTCTTCTTTATATTTTAATATTATAATTCCATCACTACCCATAACTTCAACAGCTCGTTTTATCAATTTCAAAACTTTTTCACACCAATGTTCCTGAGTATACTCTATTTCTCTATAACCTTCAAATTCTAGTGCAATTTCCATCGGTACAATTTCTACTCTTGCCTCTCTGAGCTCGTGGCCCATTTTTCGTAACATATTTTTCAACTTTTCGCTACATCTAGTTTCATAATATAGGTATGGTCGTATACAATCAACAATTTCTATTTTATTTTCTACATTGAATTCAGAATTATTAATTATACTTACTTCGTCATTAATCTTATCTTCATCACCTATTAATAACGCATCTGTAAAATCATTTATAATTCTTCTTGCATTGTCTTCCATATCTTCTGACACGCTAGTTATAATCATCATTTTTAACTCATTTTTAACACCTGGAATTAATCCACAATCAACTAAAAATTCATCGTCTTTTAAATATCTCCTTTTAAATTCTAACTCAATCATTGTCCCTTTTATTTCTTGTTGCAATTCTTGTTTTAAATCTTTTACTCTGCCATACGCGACACAACGTACACATTTTTTAAATTCATTGTCTTTATCTGAAATATCAATAAAAATAAAATCTAACCATTCTTTTGCTCGAAATTCTCTACCAAATTTTACCATCAAAACTTCGATCTCTTCCTTCACCGGCGGATCCAATTCATACGAATCGGCGCACAGTTTAATCACTGTTTTAAGTTTTCTGATACTCAACGACATCTCGCATAGCTTTTACATTCCTTGCATCAATTTTGGATCGTTAATATCTCTGTTTTCCAACAACTTTTCTACCCTCATGATCAACATTGCAGCTTTGTCATTTTCTAAATTATCCTTTATTGAATTACTGTCGCTTTCCGTTCCTGGAGATTCTATAGCTGTTTGGGATATCATATGGCCTTCAAGCTCGTTGTCAGACTCAAATTTCGACATTAGCAAATTTAATTTTCGACTCATATTTCTCAGCTCATTTTTCATCTTCTCTTTATAATCGTTATCTTGTACATAGGTCATATTGTTCATTGATGAAGCATCCCCTTGAAATCGAATAGACTTTTTTAGAATTGGTTTTTGAAATCTTTCAGCATTGTTTGGGCACGATTTTGCCATATGTCCATAGCTTTTACACGAATAGCATTGCACTTGACCGTTTAGGTTTACTTTATCTCTTTGTGGCGATGGAGATATTGATGGAGATCCAGATTTTTGATCGACAATTTCTCGAAATATGCCCTCTTCTTCCACAATTGAAACATTGCAGATTGTCAGTTCCTCGTTGGATATTGTATCTCGGCTTTCGGTAGTTCCGCTCATTATCGCCTTTCACCCAATCTGGCTTCACCCATTTTGGACTTTTCTGGGTGCTATCTTTGTACCAACACTGATTGGCATAATGTCCCATCTTTCGACAAATATCGCATTGAATTGTCTTTCCATTGTTTGAACTTTGAACATTAGCTATTGATATATTGAAGTCAAATTTATTTCTGAACTTTGGCTTTATACTGAAGTTCTTTGAAATTGGTCATTTTTCACTGGCGTTAATGATCTGTCTAGTCTTTCAGAAATCACTGCAAAAGATTGCGCTTTCTTTTCGGTGCTCTTTAGATTTAATTCGATTCGTATTGCCTTTTTCACTAATTCATCGAAATTATTAAAATCTACGTTGCATAGAGCTTTTCGGATCTCCTTGTCAACGCCCATTAGAAATTGGTATTGTAGCTACTCTCCTGTTGTTCCTGTTTGACTTCAAACGCTTTATCTGCAAGTGTTGTTAAGTAATGAGCAAATTAACTTACCGATTCGTCTGATCATTGAACTCTGTTGTAAAGTTTTTGTCTCATTATGCGCTTTATATCGCCACCGATTAATTTATTTGCAAGTTCGTCTTTTAACTTTGACCAGTCATTTCCAATGTTTCTTTTGTCCAACTGCTGCCATGCCTCTGGTGCGGCCCCTTTGAGATAAAGTGACAATCGCGGTACCATCACCGCTTGAGTTCATCCGTAGGCCGTTGCATACATGTAATATTCGCCCATGAAGTCAGCGAATTCTACAGGATCTCCTCCGTACTGATTTACTGGTAACTTTTGACAACTTGCATAATCATTTGTATCTCTGACGGTCGCTGCTGATGTTGAAACTATTGGTACTGTAGTTGTCGACGTAGTTGAATTATTGCTGCTTATAGTAATCTCCTTTCGTTGCTTGCTTTGTAAATTGTACGGTTCTCGTTTATTTTCCAATTTAGAATTTCGAATATTAACACTTTTCAAAGTTTAGATTTCTCTTTCTCAATATACTACAATTTTCACATAGCTTTGGTTGCTTTTTAGATGCTTCTCACTGACGATTCAGACCACGTCGGGCTCACCAAATTGTTGGGATATTAAATATTCGTCGATCAATAGGTCTCTCGATCCGACTCCTCATGTTCAATAATCAATAAGACAAAAATCCCAACAAAGAAATCTTTATTGACAAACAGTCACCACGATACACAATAATTTTATTTATCGTATACACGCTAAGGGTATCACGATGTAAGTTCAACTGCAATCTGATTAACTTTATCGATTTACTACTATTCACTCGTTTCCTTCGACTCGTTATTTTCGCGCTCCGACCAACTGGCAACTTATTTTGTTGTCAGTTGCTTTTATAGTTTTTGGAATCCCATTAATCTGGATTACTACTGAAAAACAATTTTCCTATTCATACAATTTATTGCCCGTTTCACTAATGCCGGGAACCACATTAAGCTGGTGTTCAGCTCGTCGGCCCTTGATTAATGGGTTCTTCGGTAATAATTTAATTAATTAATTAATTTGTTTTTGGGCTCCCAACTCTTCAATATACCTTATCTCAGTCTAATAATATTTTATTCGTCTTCACAATCCAATTTGCCACTGGTTACCACTTTTTCCCCTCGAAAAATACTGATTTTTACTTTTTTCAAAATTTTAATTAATTTTAATTGATTTTGATAATTTTAAAATTTTAACACTCATTTAAACAAAAAGATCCAAAAATATAACTATTTTATCTAACATCGAAAAGAATGATTCAAACGATATAAGACATCAACCCATGATATATGGGCATCCACTTTTACAATTATAACCTCGGGGATACTGGGAATAAGGATAACCCTAAAAATAGAAATAGTTTTCTGAACTTTTAAAAATAGAAAATTGTTTATGAAAAACAAACATTACTGGCATTTGAAGATTATTATCACTTGATATGAAGAACCAAAAAAAATATCTATATAAACCCCAGTTTTTCTTAGTCAAACCTCCAATAAAATCATATTCTCTGAAGAGTTTTTATTCGGTTGTTGATATTACAACATAAATTAGAGCATACCTAAATAAATATCCGAGCTCATGAAGCTGCATTTGATCACATCGCACATTAATTATTTATACATAGCAGATTCATTTGTACAAGGTGATTTTTATTTATTTTTATGTTAACCAGTGTCATAATAATGTTTCTTATTTAATTTAAATTCGATTATTTCTTATTTAACGCTTTCGCAGCGTTTAAACTTCTGCTGGGACATATGTGTCCCAGCAGCTGCGAAAGAGTTAATCTAATTTTTTGAATGACTAAAATAACTTTGAAAATAAAAATTCTTCTAAATTATTCACAATATTATTGATGAAAATTCTTCTAAATAATTCTCAATGAACTTGAACAAATTCAAATGACTTTGAATGATTCTTTTGAAATGAATGAATAAAAATTACTTTGAATGATCTTGAAATGAATTAAGCGAGCATTATTCTCAATGAATTTAAAATGACTAAAATGAATGAATAACTTTGAATGATATTGAAATGAATGAATTTAAATGACTTTGAATGATTCTTTTGAAATGAATGATTTTTTTTTAATGAATTGAACGAGCATTATTCTCAATGAATTTAAAATGACTAAATTGAATAACTTTGAATGATTCTTATTTCTTGTTTTGAATAAATCAAATTGAATAAAATGACTAAAATGAATGAATTGAATAAATTGAATCGAATGACTTTGAATGATCAAATTATTTGAATTATTCTTGATAACTTTGAATGACTAAAATGAATGAATTGGAATAACTAAAAATGAATGATCTAATTATTTGAATTGAAATAATGTAAAAAATATTTAATAAAAATTGAATATGAAATTAAATCGAATATATTGTGAAACACGTATTAGATATATGCATAAATCCATATATATAGACATGGAAAAACTAAAAAAACATTTAGAAAAACTAAAAGGAGGAGATTTACAACAATTAAGTTCTAAATTACCGGATTTTCCATGGTCTAAATATTCAGGAGAACATCATTTTCCAAAATTCAAATATTTAGGTCCAGGAAAAAATTTAGATATAAGACTTGATGAAAACGATAATCCTAAACCTGGAGAAGAACCAATAAATCTAGTTGATGCAGCTGCTTTGAAACATGACATTGCATATCGTCAAGAAGGTATAAAAGAAAGACAAAAAGCAGACATTGATTTGATACAAGATTTAAATAAAATTGAAAATCCAACATTCGGAGAAAAATTTTCAAGAGCTATTGCGCAAGGAGCAATGAATGCTAAAAATGATGTTAGGCGGAGAATACATCAAAATATTACTCTAGCGAATGAATTACATAAAGAATATCGAAATAATAAAAAATATTTAAAAGTCAAAGTCTTTGATAAAGATGATATTTGGTCTGCAGATTTAATTGAAACTGTTAATTCTAAATATAATAAAAACTTTAGATATATTTTGACTATTATAGATTTATACACTAGATATGTTTGGGCTATTCTATTACTAAATAAAAAAAAGTGAAACAATTAAAGAGGCTTTTGAAAAATTATTTGAATCAAATACGAAAAGAATCCCTAATAAATGATATGTTGATAATGGTAAAGAATTCTACAATAAATTATACCAGGAGTTTTTAGAGGAAAATGATATTAAAATCTATTCGACATTCAATCAACCAGACGAAAGAACACAAGGTCTATCACATAATCTTATTATCGAGCGATTCAATAGAACACTTAAAACCTAATGTATAAAAATTTACAGAAAGAGGAAATTGAATTTGGATTGATGTTCTAGATTTAGTTTATTTTTACAACAATAAAATCCAATAAATGATATAAACCACTCCAACGGAAGGAAGTAATAATCCAGATTCAATTAGAGAAATTATTAATGAAAATAATAATGCAAATGATAATTTAATTGAAAAATAAAAATTCAATATTGGAGATCGAGTAAGAATATTCAAATACAAAAACAAGTTTGAGAAAGGAATAACGCATTCATGGAGTAAAGAAATATTCGTAATAAAAAAATCTATAATACTAAACCTATTACTTACAAGATATATGATTTAAAAGGAGAAGAAATACTTGGAAGAATGTATCAAAAAGAATTACAGAAAACTAGTTTTTAGTTAATAGATTTTGTATTTATAGCTCTTAGAAATAAACTCCTATCATCTTCTGGTTTTTAATCAATAATGTATCAACTAATCCTTCTCCTTCATACTCATCACTATCATAATAATCAGTATTATTATATATATTCCCACCTTTCGGATAAAGAAAAATTCCATCACCTTTCTTTTTCTTTTTATTTTCAAATTCAAATTCGATGACCATTTTCTAAGATTTGAAATTGGTAAATGAAGAAGAAGATTTCTAAATGAAATTAAAATTGATTCAAATAAACCAAAATCTGTTAAATATAGAGATAAGAAAGTATTTATTACAAAAGAAAAAATAAAACAAATAAAAGATTTAGAATCCAAGTAAGGGGAAATTCTTCCTTTAGCTGCTTTATTACTATTGATTTTCGGAGGTTTAACTGCAGCTGCAGGTACTGCTGCAGGAGTCACAGCTGCGGTTAAAAATGTAAACGAATCTCAAAAACCTGATGAGGAAAAAGAGAAAGCAAAAGCAGAAACTGAATTAATTAAATCTCAAACAGGTTCAGGAATTGTTTTGGATAAAATTCAATCGAAAGCTCTTACGAAATATTTACGGAGTGTTTCTCCTCAATTGAATGATCATTTTAAATTGACGGGGAAAGATTATATATCCAAAAGTGTAAATATCATAAAAAAGTGTAAATGGAATATTCTTAAATCCTCATGATAAAAATGGATGATATTCTTCCAATTTGGAATAATAATCTAACAAAATTTAATCATAATCCTATTCTACTAAGATCATTTCGAATGTTGATTGTTGGAAAAGGAAAATTGTTTTGTTATTGAAAATGTTATTGAATCCAAATTACTTAGATTATAATAATCTCATAATATTCAGTAAAACCATTCATCAACCGGAATTTCAATTAGTGTATCATGAATTCAAAAATCATTTAAGTAAAGAAACTATTTTAAAGATTTTCAAGAATCAAGAAAAAATTCCTGGGGATAGGAAAATCTCTGATTTATGTGAATGTTTTCCTCATGATACTAAAAATGAAAAAAAAGTTGACAATGAGCAATAAATTCTCAGACATAATTCCATGCAATGATCTTAATAAATCCAAAAAGAATTTAATTGTAGTTGATGATTGTGTCAATGATGAAAACCAAGAAATCATGGAGTCTTATTTTACATGACTTCAAATAAATATGTGAAAAAATTAGAAAAAGCAAATGAATTATGGAATGAAAATATTATATCCAAGAATAAAGTATTTAGTTTCTTGGTGAATCAAAGACAATTGTTAGATTCCACAAATCCTCTTACTGTTAAAATACAGAGTTCCGTATTGAATTTAAATAGAAACACATATAGTATAAAAAAAAGCCAACCGATCCTAGATGAAATTTTTATTCCTGAAGGAGAAAAGATCGAAAGGAAGTTACTTGTTAGTAATGTTATATTTATTATTACATGTGAAGACAACAAGTTTTATATTTCCAATCCAACAACTTCCAAGAAATATGAAATAACTCAGAATCTTAAAATATGTTTAATGTTTTCGGGGTGGAAGAGTTAAGGATGAATTTAGAAAAAAAAATCTAATTGTGGATATGAGTGATGTAAAAATATTTCTGGAATTAATGTCTAGTGCTATAAGTCTACAACTTGATTATTTTAAAGAATTGAAATTTATATCTTTAGATTTAGTTCTTATTCCTAGAGAAAGAAGAGTTTCCGCCTCTGGAGCATCAAGTTTAAAAAAAGAAGAATATGGAATAATTTACTTGCATGAAAATCCAGTTGTATTATTTGAATTCTTAACGAAACTTCTAGCTGCAAAAAAGCAGAAAATAATAATACATGGAATCAAGTTAATTCTGTTTTGAATAAACTTTTAGATTTGAAATAAATAACTAAAGAGAAACATGATAAAATCCTCGAGAAATATTATTTTAAAAAATCCTTAAATAAATGACATCCTTTAATTTCGACAAACATTTAAAATTTAATCATGATATTCGAAAGAAAGATATTCTCGAAGTATTTCCATCAACTGCAGTTAATAATGTTGGAAAAATATATTTCAATATCAATCAATCAGCGAATCCTCAAGATATTTGTAATGCTTAAATATATTATAAAGTAAAGATTGCATTGTATCAAGCAGCTGCTGGTGCTGTTGAAGCTGATAATTTTGCAATGGAACATAATTGGTTCTTGAATATCTTCAATGATATCGCTATAAAAATAGGTCCTTCTGAAGTTGAGAGAATTAAAAGTCCCGGTCTAATTTCATCATTGTTGAATTTCGTAATGACAGATTCAGATTTCAAGAACCAACATGGAGAAATGAGCGGTTGGGTTCCAGATGGGTATTTTTATGGGCTCTTGATGTGGCATATAAACTCTGACTAAATTTATACCAAAGAAGTTTTGAGGGATCATATCCTCTTAAAACTATTTTTGCATTTTTACATAATTATAAACAATTGTTGTACATGGTTCCTTTCGAGCTTTCATTAACAAAGAACAATGATTTCAAATCATGTATTTTCGGAACTTGATTCGCTGAACAATCAAAAATAAAAATTGAATTGGAAACTATTACACTTTTAGTTCCATCAATTAATTGTAATCCAAGATTAGAAACAATTATAATGGATAGAATGAATGAAGATAAACCAATAGATGTAAATTACCTCCAAAGAATCACAACAAATATTGAAGTTCCAACAGAAACGAAATTCAGTTGGAAACCAACAGTTTTGAATTCTTGACCTTGATGTATTTTTATTGTATTCAAAGAAGAAAAAATTGATATGTTAACTAATAATTCGAAATTCATTCAGACTTTAGAGGATGGAAATGATTTTAAATCATTACGTGTTCAGTTAAATACGACATTTTATCCTTTATATCCAATGACATTCAGTACTAAAGATAATTATCAAAGATATCCATATGCTGCATATATTAATGCTTTTAATGCTTTTGGAGTTGATCCATAATTAAGAATGATAGACTTTAACAATTTTTATTCGATATTTTGTTTTGATATTTCTGCTCAAGATGAGAAATTAGCTGTTAATGGTGTGAATATTACAATAGATATAGAAAAACATAATTATTTCAAAGGGAAATGTTATTGGCTTATTTTAACTGAGAAACAAGTTCAAATTCAATTGAAAAGTGGTAAGATGATTAATATTTCTTAATAATAAATGGAACAACAATTAGAAAAACTTGCAAATATTCTTTCAACAAAGTATTCGGCATATTTAAGATTCAATTTCACCATCTCTAACTTCACAACATCGTTTCCTATTCCCCTTGAATTAAATTTAGAATATAATTATGAAATGGAATTGGTTTGGTCTTCCGTCTATAATATTATTTTCAATATAGCATCTCAAAATAATGAATTTGGAGTTAAAGGATCTACTGAAGTTGTTATTTTAATGATAATACATCCTGGAGCATATGAACTTGATATTTGATTTCCAATAATGATTAATTTAATAAAAAAGACATTCAAAATTCAAGATAAAGAACACCCCACAATTGAATTCAAAGTAAATTTACCTACAGCGACAGTTTTTTTTAAATTAAAGAGGAATATACTTTTTTATTCAAGTCTAAATAAAATGATTTTCTAGGATTTACAAAACAAGAATATTCCATAAGTTGTTGAAGTGAAAAGAATATAAATATCACGAGCATTACATCTACAAATATCCTTTGCGATTTAACTGAAGGAACATATCAAGATGGGAAATAAGATAATTGCATTTATAGTTTACCTTACGGAACTGTTCCTCATGGGTATAGAATCATTCAGAAAGTTTCCTTACCTATTTATGTTCCTGTAATAACAACTAAAACCATTTCAAATATTGATTTTAGAATTGTTGATCAAAATAATAACACTCATGATTTCAATAATGAAAAAATTTCAGTCTGTTTACATTTACGACAAGTATAAAAATGGATCTAAAAGATTTTCTGAATAAATGGGGAAATGAAACAACTACGAATTTTTATTTACGAGATATTCTTAGATCCCTTAAATTGAAATGTAAAGTAATAATGCGTGATGAAATCAAGAATTATTAAGATAAAGATAATATTATTTTCAATTTACAAACTACAAATGAATCAGAAAGTCATTCGATCTTATGCTCAAAGAAAAATAATATTTATTTCGACTGTTATGGAATTATTCCCATTCGTGAAATGCCTCAATACTTTGTGGATGATCAATATGTGTATAATACTCATTAAGTCCAAGATCCTCAATCATCAATGTGTGGACATATATGTATTTATGTTCTTATGAATCTTGAGAAAGGTATGAAATTTGAAGATATTATATGTTTAATAAATGGTTATAGTTAATATGGCTGGAGGAACATTAGCATTAAATCCTTCCCAAATCTTTGAGAAAGCTGAAGCTAATTTCTTAAATGAATCAGGAGATTGAATGCGAGGAGATATTGACATGAATGGACATAATATCCTCAACGTCCAGAAATCAGAAGAAGTTACCAACTTAGAAACTGAAATCAAGAAATTAAAAGAGGAAATAGAAAAAAACAAATAAATGCTATGCATTAATTTAGAAGAATATGAATGATGTAATAAATAATTATTTCATTGATGTTAATAAACAAATAAAAAATGTTAGTGATAAATTAAATACAACTAATGAAAAAAATGGAGATATTTAAAAAGATGATTCAAAGAAAAATAACTAGAGATGATTCCCTTTCATCTTTATTAAAATATCAAGAAATCAAAAGAATATTAGGTAATAATTATTTTCTAATTGAAAATAAACAGTATAGTGGAACAGAAACAATAACTAATGGAATAAATTGTATTATTATAATTATTTATACTGGTTTAAGAATATATTGTATAAAAGTTGTTTCAAATAATCATAAAGTAATATTTAGAAATATCACCGGTGTTTTTATGGGGAGTATATATAAAGATGTTGTGACATATGCATCTGAAAGAAGAAAAATTGATTTAAAAATAGAATGTCTAAAAAACAGTATTATTTATGATTACATTTTTGTAAGAGAAAAAGCAAATGTAACTTTAAAAAATATTTTAGATGTTTTATATTTATTAATGTAAATCCATAAACTTTCTTATACTAAAATAACATTAAATGAAACTAAAAATATTTGAGTAATAAATGATTATAGTAAATATGGCTGGAGGAACATTAGCATTAAATCCTTCCCAAATCTTTGAGAAAGCTGAAGCTAATTTCTTAAATGAATCAGGAGATTGAATGCGAGGAGATATTGACATGAATGGACATAAGATCCTCAACGTCCAGAAATCAGAAGAAGTTATCAAATTAGAAACTGAAATCAAGAAATTAAAAGAGGAAATAGAAAAAACAAATAAATCCTATACACTAGTTCAGAAGAATATGAATGATGTAATAAATAATTATTTGAATTATGTTAATAAACAAATAAAAAATTTTAGTGATAAATTAAATACAACTAATGAAAAAATGGAGATATTTAAAAAGATGAGTCTAGGAAAGATTAATAAAATAAATTTTTGTGATTGTTCATGATGGTGATTTAAATGTTAATGATGTATCCTTTGGGATAACGAGAAAAAATCAACAACTTTTTACAAATGTTCCTGAAAAACTCCGTGAGACTATTGAGAAAAAATATAAATATACTAAATATGATAGAACATGTCTCGATAAATGGGACTTTAAAACGCATCAATTGAGAGAGATTTACATAAATTCTGAGCTGGCAACTATTTATGATTTTCTTCTTGTGAAAGAAAAAATAACTGATGAAAATGCTCGGTATATTTTAAGAGTATTTTTAGAAATATATAGTTTTAATGAAATTAATATTATATTGACAGATATTAGAGATCATTGTTGGGTAAATTGATTATGTATAAAATGAATGAAAAAATTTCCGAGAAAGATATTTATCCAGTTATCGTTGAGAGGAAATATCCAATACTTGAAGATATTGAGTCTAATAAAGAAGAAGTAATTGAATCTAATAATGAAAAAGTTAAAATAATTGAATCCAAAGTAAAAAAAGAACCTAAAGTAAATAATCAAATAAATGAATTTTTACTTGAAAAGAAAAAGTTGGATGAAAGATTATTACATTACCAAAAATTCAAGGATCGATGGACAAAAGCAGATTCAGCAATTAAAATAGCTTGTGTTTCCATAACAGGAATTCTAGCAGTTTCAACCGCGTTAATATCAGGTCTTGGATCTTTTGGAATAACTCCAGTTATTTCAATAATTCTCGATCAGTTTTTGGAGGATCTAATGCTCTGTACTTGTTTTTATCTGAAAGTGTTTCTATTGGATTAACTGCACGAAAGAAAAAGATTTATAGAGAATATGTCAAGAATTAGCCATGGGAAAAAATAAACTTTGTTTATATCAACAAAAAGCATTAGAAGAAGAAGAAACCTCAACAACAACCTCAAGAACAACCCAAGAACAACTTCAAGAACACAATTACCGATTGGAATCTAATAAAAAATAATTAAACCTCAACCTCAACCTCAAGAACAACCTCAATATTGCACAAAATGTTCAAAACAATTTAAATCACCTTCAACATTTAATGCACATAAATGCATTAAAGATGATATCCTTGCATCTGGTAATGCTCAAAACTATGATCAAAACTATGATCACAATTATAATCAAAATTATAATAAAAATTATGATCAAAATTATGTTCAAAATTATGTTCAAAACTATGATCAAAATGAGGTTGCTAGTG
Organism: Schmidtea mediterranea; assembly: GCA_022537955.1. Lineage (NCBI taxonomy): Eukaryota > Metazoa > Platyhelminthes > Tricladida > Dugesiidae > Schmidtea > Schmidtea mediterranea. The sequence goes on from CM039680.1 coordinate 44,434,987, forward strand.
TTGTTTCCGATAATAAAAAAAGTAGCAGTAAAAGGAAAGGCCTAGCAATAGCATTACAACTATGAAAAGAAGTGTTGAAATAATTGCGAGTTTTTTATTCAAATATGCAACTTTTGCCGCTAAATCAAAAATCATCATACACGATTCATCATAATTTTTCGTTTGTATTGACACCATTTTTAAAAAAAAAAACATAACAAAAATTCATTTCTTAAAAATTAACCCGAAATTTTATAAGCTTTGATGAATAATAAATTCTTTTGTGAGTATTGCAATAACTGGTATAAAGCTAGTTATTACAATTTTCATTTAATTACTAAAATGCATAAAGCAAATGTGATCAAAGGAATTAAGTTTGTACCTAAAACGGAAGAAGAAAAAAAAGTAAATAAAGTAAATGAATTCAAGTATAAGTTTCCTGGAATAATTCAAGAATCTTCATTCATGAATCATACTGGAATGAAATTTACTTAAAGAAGATCAACTATAGATTTAAAAAAAAATTAGAGGATTTAATAAAATAATTAATAAATACTTGGAGTATTTTAATCATGCTCCAATGAAAATCTACATTGGAATATCAGTATTGTATAGGAAAGCTTGCCCGATTCAATTAGAAGTTGTGAAACCTAAACCTAAAAAATCAAAGAAAACTTCACAGCTTCAAATTAGAAGAGGGGATTTAATTACCCAGAGAAACCCAAAAAGAATGAAACGAAAATTAATACTTATGAAACAAGAGAGCAAAAAGAACTAATTAAACGTGATGAGCGTTATGAACAAGAAATTAAAAATAATTATGAAACCATTAAAATGTACTTTACTGCTCCAGTTTCTGTGATTGTAAAGAAAGATCAAATCCCAACTGAATTATTATCAATAGTTTCAAATTTGAATAATAGAATATATAATGAACAATTACAATGAAGTGGATGAATATTTGAAAGAATAACTAGTACTTCATTAACTATTTGTCAATTTAGATCTCCACTTGGAGGAACGTATATTTAATTCGAGAGTGATTTTATATATTCAGAATAACGATAATAAATGTTTCGTATATTCTGTTCTAGCATATTTACATCCTGTAATTACTACTGAGCATCCATGTAAACCTGGAAAATACAAGAAATACGAGAATGAATTAAATTTAGAAGTAATTGATCTAAACCGAATCAAGAAATTCACTAAACAAAACCCTCAAATTAAAATAAATGTTTTTAGAAAGTAGTGTAATAGGAGGACGATGCCCAGTGGATATTTGGCTTTAAAAAAAACAAGACCCCCCCTTAAAGAATTTTTTTGGAGAGGGGGGTTAAAAAAATTCGCTGGATTTGTTGTATATTGGCTGGGTTTGTTGAATAGTTGATTAAATCAGTTGATTTTTAAAAATATTTTAGTGAAACCTAAAATTTTAATTGATTTTACAGAAAAAAAATGTGAGCAATTAATTACTTTCATTTTCTATTTTATTGATTTCGTGCATATCAATCACAAAAGTAGTATAATTTAGAGATTTTTAAGATGATGCTCAGTGTGGTTATCAGTATACATATGGAAATCGTTGAATTATATTTATGGGTTTACTGGTAATTTTTATTGAATTTATACTTGATTTACTGATTAATTTTAATTATTTGAGTAATATGATATATATTTTATGATTTTACAATAATTTAGTGAAATTTAATTTATTGTGGGAAACATAGATTTTATTTAATTTTAGTCATTTTTGACGAATTTTTAATTTGGTAGAATTTGTTTCTAGAATCAAATTGCGGTGATTTTCGATGGAAAATGTTGGTTATTGATAACAATTTTGTAATACTTTAAAGAAAATTTATTTTTATTGTTAAAATTCAGATTTTTATGATAATTTTAACGGAATTTGATTGGTTGAATACATACAGTAAATATGATCCAAATGATGAATTTTAAGGGTATTTTAAGGGGTTTATTCGGTTGAATATAGATTTCCAAAGGAATTTTACTTGATATGGTTTTATGAAAATAATGAAAATATTGATATATCGGGGAAAAAGTCATTTGGAGGGAAATGATTGTTTGAGAGGAATTTTATTTTAGGGGGGAAATGGTTGGTTAAGAACTAATTTGTTGATATTTTTAAGGGGATTAAGCCGGTTGAATATTGTTATTTTATGGGTAAATATTATCTAAATGGGGATTTTTATAAAAAATAATGAATTAAAATGGAAGAAATATTTTCATTTAAAAAGGGGGTTAAGAGGTTTATTTATAATATTTTTAGAGGGTTATATTTGGATGAATATCGATATGTGGGTGAAAAGATGGTAGAAATAATGTCATTTAATGAGAAATGATTAGTTGATGGGAAATTTATGATATTTTAGAGGGGAAATGATTGGTTAAGAAGATAATTTATAATATTTTAATGGAAAATGACAGATTACGAACAGGTTTGTTGATATTTTTAAGATGTTGAGTCAGTTGAATTTTATTATTTTAAAGGGAAATGATTGGTCAAGGAATGAATTTACGATCGTTTAAGGGGGTTTCAAGAAATCTATTCCAGTGAATATTGAAATAAGTCGGTGATTTTTATGAAAATAATGAAATATTGTCATTTAAAGAGAAATGATTGGATGAGAGTAAATTTTATTTTATTTTAGGGGGAAATAATTGGTCAAGAGAAAAATTTTATTTTAAGGGGATTTATTTGGTTCAATATCGAAATAAGTCGGTGATTTTTATCAAAAATACTGAATATAGCTGGGATTATTGTTATTTAAAGAGAAATCATTGGTTGACAGTAAATTTTATAATATTTTAGGGGGGAAACGATGGGTTAAGAGGAGAGTTTATGATATTTTTAAGGGGATTTATTCGGTTGGATATCGATGTCAAAGGATGTATGCTTAGTGAAATCGATACATTTTCATTGATTTAAGGATTATCAAAATATATCAATAAGATTTTGGTTATTTTTAATGATATTATTGCAATCTGAATAAAATATACGATACGTGTTCGGTTCTAAGAAAATGTTTGATTCAAGTATTCAAGTATTTATTTGATTTTATTATTATATTTATAACTTAATTTAATTAAAATCTAAAATTGACTAGTATTTAAAAAATTTATGTTGCTCATTACTTATGTTGTTATTGACAATTTTCTGAATAATTTAAATATTTATGATTATTTCTAGGAATGAAGAGAAATTGTACAATTAAAAACTATGAGCAATCGATAACATATATTAATTTTCATTCAACAAGTAGCTAGAACAATTACCTAACAATCTTAAAAAATTTTAAAAAATGATCTAACAATTTTTTTCAATTATTTTACAACTTAGTTAATTTAATTAATTAATTCCTTCAAAGTACTAACATTATTTACAAATTAATCAGTTTTATTTAAAATCTTAAAATAATTCTCACAACTTTAATCAAATTCTATTCACATGCTAATCATAATTTAAAGATAAGTTTTATTTTTACAAAAACAAATATTTTACAACAATTAAACATACATATTTGGATTTTTAGTAGATTTTATCGGTAAGTAACTGTTCCGTGTAGTTTTTTAAGCTTTGTTAGAAATTCAACTTATTTAGTGGTTAGGCGATAATCATTTAATTTCTAGTAATGTGGTAGATGATAATTATTTTATCTATTAACTTTATTCAATGATGTTTAGAAACTTAAAAATCTAATAATTTTCAATAAATATATGAAAATTTATTTCAAGTACTGTAAAATTAATATATGTTTTGTGACATTAATTTAAGAATATTTTACTAATCAAGTTTCTTTTTACTATCAATTACAACTACTTATACTTACTAATTAATTTATCATTCATTAAACAACAAGAGTTGGAGTGAAAAGAATAGAAAATGTGTAAAAATAAATTTAAGTAATTTTTGTTTTGAGCTGTTAGCAATTAATTTATTTAGGGGCATGTGAAAATTAAATGAAAAGGGTTCATCTGTGAAAATAACTTTTAATAAATGTTCATTGTTTGATGTAATTAAAAATATTACAAAAATAATAAGAAAAATTTCAAAGTTTTTAAACAAAACTATTAAGTTTTACAAAATAATTTCAATAAATCGCATACAAGACTGTAAGCAAAGCAATAAATTTTTATACAACAATTGATTGGGCTTCAATAAATTTGATTAATAGTTTCTTGATAGCAACTAGTTAACTAAGCAACCTAACAATTAGGAAACATCAACGATCGATAAAAGAGTGAATAAGTTAATAAAATTTGTAATTGAAATTGTACTTCTTTTGATTGTTCAAATTTTAAAGATTTCTTGGTCAGTAAACAAATTTTGATATTGATTAGTTCAGTAACTAGTTATTGATAACATATTGTGAGTGTGTGTATAGTGAATAACCAAGTATTTTAAGGCAAAATGATTAAGAGAAAATTTTATTTTATTTTTAAGTGGGTTAAGTTGGTTGAATACCGGTGTTCAGAGGGTAAATATTAGTTAAATAGGGAATTTTAATGAATAAGATACTCAATTATTCAATGCCTAGTATGTATATTGGTAGGTTACTGGGTATTGATGTTTGTTTTAATCTTACCGTGGTTACCCAGGTAACGTCATATAAATATTTCCTTACTGTCACTCGACACCCGTTGCTAAGCAACGTTGGAACTGTGTTCGAGTGGGTAGATCGTCCGCAAAAAGTGAGCGTTATTACTAATGCTGTAATTGCCCGAACGATCTCTGGGTTCAACGACCTGTCGATAGAAGACGTGCGCTCACTTTAGACTATCAGGTCCCTTTTATGTCATAGATCTTATTATTTGAGCCTATCACAAAACAAAACCAAAATCGGCAAATATATATTAAAGATAAAACAAGTGTCTACATGTTGTAACGATACGTTTTAATAAGATAAAACAAGTGTCTACATGTTGTAACGATACGCTTTAATGTATTGGTGGCAGGTTATTCAATATTCTAGCGGCACGGCGTTTTGCCCGCTCCTTTCGTCCCGGACGATGGCTACTCGTCGGTGGTGTCGTTGTTGGAGTGGCTGCCGCCTCTCGGTGGGCTAATTGGGTAGGAGCGAACACGAGGGGATAAGTTACAGCACTCCCTTCCTGACTGGCAGCTAATGCAACCTCCAGTCCCTTGATTTGTACCCTTAGGCTTTGGTTTAGCTGTTTTTCTTCTATCCAGCCCTTCTGCGCTGCTGTGAGCCTTTGATAAATCCGTTTGGCTTTCCTTGGTTCCACCCATGTGGCTTTTGTCTGCTGCACTTCTCTAGACAGCTGTAAAATCTGCTCAAAGAAGCTTTTATTGACTGCCTCGCGTGTTCCAATTCCTCTTGCAGAATTTTTTGGGGTTCCATTCCTGCAAATATTATTATCAAAATTTTTTCCTACAACTCTTGAGTCATTAAATTATCATACAATTCTACGATATTAACCAAGCTAATAAGCGAAAACTCGAAAACGGTAACTAATTATTTATTTAATTTTTAAAATTCAAGCATGTACTGTTCATCTTAGCCAGATCAATCTCTGGGTTGAGTACCGGAGTGGGGTCATTGAATATCGTTGTCAGAGTCCGGCTGAGCGGGAGAAGGCTCATAGAGTACAAAAACTGGGCGTTTCGTATTTCTGATTCGCTTGGATCTGGCTGGCGGCAGATAATCGTAGGTGTCAGCGATCCTACCGGCCGCGATGTCATCTTTCACGTTGGCCAGGTATTGTCTGGCGCAGACCACGTGGCGGTCGACTCTGCGTTGGTGCCTTTGAGGCGTGCCAGAAGTGATCGGGCCCGATCATGGAGGTCTTGGGCCGGACTTGGACCACATTTTTGTCCGTTTCTCATAAATTGTCTCCTAGTGTTCTTCACCAGGAGTATAGCGTCTTGTTGGCTTTCTCCGGGTTGGGGCACATCGGGGTACCTTTTCTTCCAGATGCGTCTCCATGTTTGTCGCCACTGATCCGCTATTCGTGTGGGGACATAGACCAAAGGTCCTGATCTTTCTGAACGAAAACAAAACTCAGGGTGAGACAGTTAAATAATTTTGTAATTGAAATTGAAGTTGTCCATCTGATTGGAACATACTTGAGAAACTCGATCCCCTAGGTCTCGGTCAAGTAAGCGAACATCATGAATCAGTGGATAAACAATAGTTCTAATAATGGGTAGTTGAAGTTCTCTAAAACGGATTCAAAATAACTAAAATTTCATACACTAATTCAAATGATTAGGATTTCCTAAAATGATTTAAATTAATTAAAAAGAAAAATTCATACACTACTGAATTGATTTAGAATAATTACAAAAGAAAAATTTATACATTACTTCAAATAATTAGAATTTCCTAAATTGATTTAAAATAATTACAAAGAAGGATTTATACATTACTTCAAATAATTAGAATCTCCTAAATCGAATAATTAAATTACCTAATAAGTCGTAAACATAATCATAAGACTCATAATATTGGGAGTTAAACAATGTACAAATTAAAAATCACGGTTTATTAAAAAGCAATTGTAGTCACTCCACTTATGTCACTCCGTCCTATCCTGGGTGTGGGTTCGGGAGGAAGGGTTTTCTCTATGGCTTGCACCGCATAAATAGTAAGGTTATGAGGTAATCATAAAAAAAAATTATTTTACTTAATGGCTGTCCTTCTACCACGATATCTTCTCCTATGATCTTGGCCATTATGTCCTGGTTCGGTGAATTTTCTTGTCCGTTCATTCTAAATTTTATTTTCTTCTATCTGAAGTTCCAACTGTCGAGTCGAATTATTACTATCCAATATATAGTTCGGGTACCATTTACAGACCCGATGATAGAATACGCATGTCTGCTGGCGGTAAGTGTTTTGGAAAGATCACTGCGACGGCATTACTAAATGAATTTTCTACCCAATGTGAGTGCGTGTCCTCTGAATGATGTATGCCTATCATATACCGTCGTGCAGTGTCAGACCTGAGATATTATTGATCCAGACAAAGATGAAGGTCATAGTAGATGTATGTGGTAAGTGTTCAAACTTTCTTGATTTTATCTCATTAATCACTTTTATCATTTCAGTTCATTTGCATTTCGCCCTAGCTAGATCACCCGCACCACAGGTATCGTCTACAAAATTTTTCAATATCTATGCTTTTCATCCTGCTGATGCTGTGAACTTGTAATAGATTTCATTTTACTTCCTTACATTTTCCTAATAGAAGGTGAGTTTTATTTGATCATGTTGGATGAAAATTTAGTTTTCATAATTTGTAGATGAGCTGACATTAATCGGTAATGCGCTGTATTCAACACGAGCCCAAATAAGTTGAGAGTTCACATGATTGAATCTGGTCACGCCTGTGCAATTAGTAAGAGAATATTTCCAGTAAATTCTTATCTAATAAATTTCAGGGTCAGCTAAAGTTTATTGAAGGGAAATTAACCAATGTTTGGCAGGACTGAGATGCTACGGGCTCGTGTTCTCAAACCGTCAATTCCTATCGCGTATCATATTGGATGTTGTGTCGAGTTTCTACGACTAATATTCTATTTAATGGGAGTTTCCTTTCATCACGAATTTTGGTTTTTAACTCAATGTATTTACAGAGATCTCTAGAACCTCTCAGGGAAATTTTATGTGAATCCGAAATCTATGGGCAGGATATTTGTCGGAAGAGCAGGTAAATTTCTATAAACTCGATTTGACTTAAATAAATTATTTTATTAATTTACTTCGACTTGTTTCATTTTAAATTAATTGGGATAAATATTTAATTCCTTTTAAAATTTCTGTTTACTACATCATTAAAGTCAAATATTGAGTTAAGTGCATCATATATTTAAAGAATTTGATTAATCACGTACCAAGGTTTAATTATTTTTAGGAAAAAAAAAACCTCACTAATTAATTCTTTGTGTCTATAAAATATGAACGCAAAGAGATATTTTCGATTTGTTATTTGGGTTTGGTTGGAGGGATGGAGTAGAACTAGGAATGTATAGGATGGGGTATATTTCATTTTTTGTCTTACATGGGAAAATGTTTGATTTTCAACTACGGTTACGAAGCGTGGGGTTTCGTTTCAGTGATTTCACCATCTAACTTATTTCTATAAAACTCTTATTAATTATATGGGTCTCGGTTTGCCAAATTGTTGCTGCTTTTGACCAAGAGTTGCTTCCCTTATTTGATCTATCCTTTGTGGTTAAGCAGTCGCGGATCTTCTGGATTCAAGTGGGTTATGAGCTAATCCGCTTCTTGTGGTTTGGAGTATGGTCACTAATTTAGATGTGGTCGCTAGTTATTTCCCGATTAAATTTCTCGATTTTTAAAAGTCGATTTTAGCGCTTGTCGTTAATAAAAAAAAAATTTTTGTTAAGTAAGGATACATGATATCGACCTTACTAAATTCTTAATTACATTTTTAGGTTATTAATTTATGATCAATTTTATTAAACTTTATTTACAAAGGATTTGAGTTATTTTATCAGAGAGATTCATAACAACGATTTCATTTTATTATTTCCCCGTGTCCGTCCCTTTAGTTGGCCTTAGGCGCATTGTGTTTACATTATAATTAATGAGTGCCCACTGGACTACTCGGTGTGAAGATTTTGAGCCGTATGTAAAATAGTTAGGTCGAATTTATGGAAATCGAGAGACGAGGAGATAGCCAAAAAACCACTTCCTTATCCCTCTCTTCCCCTATACGGAATAGTATTAACGTTCCAACCTCTGCGTTCTGCACGCCGGGTCTTCACGGGCACGAATCATTGGCGATGTTCCACGCACTTACACGAATTCGATAATATATTTGATTTTACTAACTTTTAATGTGTCTTTGGCTGTGGGCCGGAAAAATTTCGACAATAATAAAAACAATTTATGCATTAAGAATAATTTATTAAAATAATATAAAATTACCGATCCAAACATATACAACATATCATAACAACATCACTCTCCCCACGCCGACACCCAAGCAGAGCTCCATCGAGGTTGCGAGGATACGACGTGGAGAGAGCTTTCAAATAAAACTCTCACTTACATAGATTTTTAAAGATTCAAGTTGAAAAACTGATTTAACGATTAAAATTGTGTAAAAATGAATCGGTATATATACCTATTTTTTGGCCCTAATCTTGCGTGTTCTTTTTGATTTAGTAAAACAAAATTCGACCTTGGAATTTTCTAGTGTATTCTAATCTTAATTTTTATTATTTTGCAATTTTATTTGATAATCTTTCCTTTGAAATTTTTATTGAATTATTTCTAATTCAAATTCTTTGATTTTTATTTCATTTTCATGAAATTTCACATTTTTTGTTAAATTATCAAATTTCGGTCAAATTTGTTAGGTTTTCGTGTTATGTTTATATTTATATCGTGCGGATCTTGTTGCTTTTTTGTTATTATTTTAATTTATTTTTATGTTTGTAATTTTATATTTAATTATTTTCTTCCTCGCATTTTGATAGGGTTAATTGGTGTTTTAATAGGTTTGAGTTTAAATCTGCATGTTGTGTTTGCATGTATGTTACCGATTCATTTAAACATTTACAAGGCCGTTTGTGTTCTGGCCCAACAATATAGTGAGTTGTACAGTACTCAGTCATTTGTATACAGTACCTAGTGATTGTTGTTCAGTTATTAATCAATGGATTGTTCAGTATGTATGGGTTATCAGTATTCAGGAGTTGATACCAAGTAAGTTAACTTTTACTTTGATTGTTGATGAATTTATTATTATTATTATTTTGAAAATTTCATATTAATTTATTTTTTCACATCTTAAAGAATTATTAAAGACAAAATTCCTTATTGATGTTAATGAATCCCAACAAAAATAATATGAGAATTCTTTAAACTTTTTCTATTATAATAAAGAATTAAGGAAAGATGAGGTAATGGATTATGATAATTACTTGGAAAAAGAAAATTATAGAGGAGCATCACGTGCTGAATGTAATTTGAGAGCAAAGAATAACTTTGTTCCAATTTATTTCCACGACGGAAGCGGGTATGATAATCATTTGATTTTCTTACCTTTAGCTCCAAAAATCACAAAAATTCTTCCAAGCACAAATGAGAAATATTTTTCCTTCTCAGTTGGATCTCTAAGGTTTTTGGATTCATATAAAGTGATGCCAATACCACTTGATTATTTAGCATCTCTTCTAAAACGAGAAGATATTAAAATCTTTAATAAATATTATTCTCAATTTAATGGAAATATTCGTAAAGGAATATATCCTTATGAATATATTTCAGGAAAGAATTATGAAGATATTGAAAAGAAATTATCTGAATCTCAATTACCACCCATCACTAAATTCTATATGAAAATGAACGAGTTATCTGAAAAAGATTACAAGTATGCCCAAAAATCATGGGAGTAGTTGGATTTTAAAAATATGGAAGAGTATACGATGTATTACTTGAACATGGATGTTTTCTTATTAGCAGATGTTTTCGAGAGTTTTAGAATGTATGTCTTGAGAACTTCAGTATTGATCCTTGTTACTGCGACTCTTTATGAGGATTGGCTTGGGTAAGTGGAATGAAATTTACTGGGATTAAATTGAAACATTTCCAAGAAAATACATATAATCAACTTTTATTGATTGCATAAGGAGTTCAAGATGGATTTCCGGAGTTCTTGGGAATCGGTTAGTTGAAGTTGGGAAAGATAATTCATTATATTACTTTGATGCTAATTCATTATTTCCAACCGCAATGGTTGATGAACTTCCAACTGAAGAAATGAGATTCTGTAAAGATAATAAATACGTCAAGACAAAATTAAATCATCCAATAGGATATATGTATGTTATTGATTTAAAATATCTAGAAGAACTCCATGATAAAACTCAACATTTCCCATTTTTTCCTAGGAAAGTTAAAGTAATGGATTCATCACTTTCTCAATGGCAGAATGAAAATAATCATCAAGGGTATAAAACCACAGAGAAATTAATTCAAACACAAGATGATTTAAAAGGGTATGTCATTGAAGGTCGATACTTAGATTGGTACTTGGAGAATGGAATGATTCTTGAGAATGTACATAAAAAATTAATGTATAATAAGTCGTATTGGCTTAAGCCATACAAAGAATTTAACATAAAAAAGAACAGAGTCAAAATCGATAGGGGATAAATTCGGTGATTTATTCTATAAATTACTAAATAATGCATTTTACGGGAAAACTCTCAAAAATGTTAGAAATAGACAATCAATAGAGATTGTAGGAAGAAAAGAAAAATACAAGTCTAATGCATCTAAAGCTGGTTTTCAGAGAATGAAAATCTTCTCTGATGAATGTGCTGCTGTGCACTTTAAGAGAACAAAATCAAATTTGACAAATTCAACTACATAGGATTTGTAATCCTTGAATTGTCAAAGTTGGTAATGTACAAATTCATCTATGATGTTTTGTATAAAACATATGACAAAAATTACCGAATACATTTTGGTGATACAGATTAATAATACTGGAATTATTGAATAATGAGAAAATCGAAAAAATACAAGATTTTATACATGAAAATAAACTTGGAACACTTCAAAAATGAAATGAGGTCGAATAAAAAGATCTCTAGAATCAAATACATTATCCGAGTTAGAGAAAGTTCTACCGGGTGTTGCGGGTACATTTCAAAAGACGTCAGCACCGACATCGGCACCGGCTCAAAAACGCAAAAGACATGATAAACATATAAACAAACGAATGAAAAGACATGGAACTATATTTCAAAAATGATTTGCGGTAAATCTGAATTGTGTTTATTTGATAGACCGTCTCCCCAGGCAGTAATTGAAATTGGTGCATTTAAAAAAGTATTCCCGATGAATTCTATTATGGATAGTAGAACTGATATTGAATTTTACATTAAAGGTTTCCAAACTGAATATCTAGATTTGAACGATACATTGTTAACTGTTTAGATCAAAGTTGTAGATAAAGATAGAAAACCTTTAGATGAACCTTGTGATGTATTACCAAACAATTTCTTGTTTCATACACTTTTTAAAGATGCGGTTCTCGGATTTAATAATATCAAGGTTGAGGGTGGTAACAGTACATATATTCACAAAGCTCTAATAGAAACTATTATAAATTACAATAGCGACACCTAACTATGGGTTATGGTAGTGATGACGATAGGAAAAGTGGATTAAAGGTTCTACATTATTCACTATGGGCTCATCATTGCAACTTTATGTTCAACCGAAATATTTACTCCCGGGTGTTAATGTACACATTAGATTGAAAAGATCTGAGTCGGCATTATCACTAACAAGTGCTACAACTGCACTGATTCTTCAATTAGTTGATGCAAAACTATTGGTAAGAAGAGTTCGTGTTGATCCCTCTATATTAGCCCGTCATCAATTGGGGCTTAATTCTAAGCATGCAATATATCCATTGAAAACAAAGGAAATTGTTCAATTTGCTATTGCTAAAAGTGCAGCTTTTTTCTATAAGGAATAAATATTTGGAGATAGAAAAATGCCCAACTTCATATTGGTAGCATTTCAAAGTGAATCTCAATATAATGGATCATACTTAACATCGAGCTAAATTTTCAAAACCTTTGGTGTAACATCGTTAACTTTATCGAAAAATAGCAATTATAGAGAAACATATACTCAAGATTTCGATAATGATAATTATTGTGCTACATATATGCAGAGTATAGTGAGAAATATGGGTTATTTGGATAAAAACCTTAATTGTGGTATAACTCTTGATGATTTTAAAAGCAAATATCCATTCTTTACCATTGTTTTGGCCCCGATTTTTATTTAAATCATAGTCAATTACCTCAAAATGGAAATTTACGATTAGATATAAAGTTTTCCAAACATACGATTGAACCAGTGCATGTTGTAATATATGGACTATTTGAAAATGAGGTTCAAATAACTGCAAACAGAACCGTACTAGTTTGAAAATGTTGGTATAAATGTATAGATAATTTATCATAATTTGTCATGGAGTAAGTTTTTCATATATGATTATTATTATTGATATAGTTCTTGTTCAGGTCTATCGAATTGGAAAACAAATAGTGAGACATAAATTTTTAGGGGTTTTTCCTCTTGATAAAATTCCATATTTACTTAATAATCAAGCCATAATCGTAAATACTCAATCATCTCATCTCGGTGGAGAACATTAGTTAGCAATATATATGAAACCTACCAAGATATTTGTATTTGATCCTATGAGTTTCTATTATCCTGCTTTAATGGTTTCGAAACTGCAAACAAAGGGTAAATCTATTGTGTATAATAAAACTATGTTTCAAAAACCATGGACCTTAACATGTGGTCAACACTGTTTAGCTTGGTTATTATCCAAGCGATTTGATGTTTAGCTTTAATAAATGTATTAATGTTTTGTTGTTTTATTTTATTATTATTATTAATTAATAATTTAATTAATATCAACAAAGAGTGTGCATGATCAGTGCGTGATTAACAAAGACACTGCATGATCAGCACATAATTAGCAACAAGGAATACATGATACACACTCAAGACTGCATGTAGTTTACAAAGAACTTGCATACATACTTTAGATTGCATGTGATTTACAAAGAAGACATGCATACACAGTATATGCTGCATGCGTCAAAATCTCTCACCTATATGCGTGTATTGTTGAATGTGATTGGCTAAATCCTGAAAATTTAATTTTCTTTATAAACATTGGCAATTTTCAAATTTGTCACAATTATTTCAAAAAATTTTCACCGACAACTACAAAATTTCAAAAATGAACAATAATATTTTAAGAGCTATATTGATGAACGAGACCGGTAAATTATTTTTTATTTTATTTTCTATTATTATTTTATTTTTTAGATTGGTATACAATAACCGAAATACAAAATGAAATCGATGGAATTAATGAATTTGTTCCTGGTAATTTTAAAATATATTATTATTTATTTTAATATTATTTTAGAGAATCATAAAATTGATAAAGATGAAATTATTTTAATAGAAGATAGCGATGATTCGGATATCGGTAAATTTTTTTATTAAATTAATAAATTATTAAATGTTTTTTCAGAAATCATATGAACAAAGACTTTATATGTTTAGACAGGCCTAGCTACATCGGCCAATCAGTGCTAGACCTGTCTAAACTGCGGATGTACCAATTACAATATAATGAATTGGTAAAATATAGATCTGAATTTAACTGTGATATTAATATCGTTGCCGGCGACACAGATTCATTTTTCCTTGAGGTTAAGCACTGTAAGCTTGACATTCTTTTGACGGCGATGATAAGAGACAACCTTTTAGATACCTCAAATTACGACCCGGCACATCCCTTATACTCGAGGAAACTAGATTCTGTGATAGGTAAATTTAAAGACAAGTAAAGGTCTCGGGTATAATAAATGGGTTTTCTTAAGACCCAAGTGCTATAGTTTATTAGGTAGATCCGACACAATGCGGGCTAAAGGGGTGAAGTTGTTGGGGACTGACATTAAACATTAATCGTATTTGGATTGCAACAGTAAGAATGTAGTATTTACAGTGCCTCAAAGTAGGATAGGAACGCGGAACTTCCAGTTGTATACTTTAAGAAATAGTAAAATCGCTTTGAGTAATAACGATGATAAGCGATTATGGGTGGGGAAAATACCAGTATCGCATATGGGCATTATTTTGGGGTTGCTGACATATATAGTGGCCAAGTAATAGATGATAAATCAGATTCAATGGATGAGCCACTTTTCGGTGGTTTTAACGATGCAACAGAATACAGTGATACTGAAGATGAAAGATCAGTTAGGATGCTTTTCGGTGGTTTAAGTCCTAGTTTTGAAGATAATGATGAAAAAAATTGATATTCACGACATGTTGTCGGATTGATTATAATATTTTTAAAAAACAGTACTTTGTTAAATTTTTAAATTTATTCAGTATTATTGGAAAACTTGTTAGTTTTCATATTTTTATAATAATAATAGTATGTAAAAAGTAATAATCATATTAATAATAATAGTAATAATTAGTAAAACTCATATTAATAACAATAATAATTATATAAATACTACACATAATATTAAGTAATATAAAAATAATAGTAAGACTACTTATAAAATTAAGTAGTAAAATATATTTAAAAAATTTTGAATGGCCTTGAAAATTATGATGACTCATTCAAAAAAACTTTGTTTAAATGACCTTGAAATTTTTGATGAGCCACTGCCTTTGTCCTACAAATTTGTACTTTTACACTTATAAAAAATGTACACGGGGAAGAGTTTACGTCTTTGTTCCAGTGGGCCTTCATTACACTACCATAGATAAGATCGAATGAGTATTAGTGTGCTTGTTTAAAGCTAAGTAGAAACTAAATTTGTATTTGCACAGATTTAACGATTTGTAATAACTAAAAAGGTGTTAATAATTTAAGTTCTTGTTGATAATTGAAGATACAGTAGAAAAATTATTTTATAAACAGAATTTTCAACAAGGTTGAAGCCTAATGCAAGTATAATAAAAATTGAGAACAGAGTATGCACAACATGCAGATTTGTACTAAATTACGAATGTCCAATCGCTAACCACATGTACTAAAATATATATCATCTTGAGGCTTTAATAATAGCCGTATTTTACAAAGCTGATTTGAAAGGAACAAATGTTATGAAATTTGCAACGAATAACCCGTAAAGATTGTGTTAAATAAATCTCGAATATTCGCTCATTACTCAAAATCATTAGAAATAATGCAATATCACTATTATGGTTATTGACTCCTAGCTTTATGAAATAATTAACTTCAACTAAATCTAAGTAGTTTAATGACATAACAAATTTTAAAGACCTTTTTGCTTAAAGCTCATACTTGTTTAAACTTTTCAAAAATACAAGCTTCTTAATAAATATTTGAAAATTAATTTAAAATATTTTTCAATTTTCATAATTAAATTTACAACATTAAAATCTATCGAACGCTATTATTTTATGATTATCAACATTCTCCGCAACGCACTGACTAAATGTTTAAGATTATCCATCATTTCATTACATTTCTAATACGAAAAAAGTTAAATTTAAATAAATACAAAAGGTGACTATATGTAAATCTCGTGTTTAACGTTTCACTATGCAACCTGCATTTTGACACATCCTTTATTTGATTATCTAATTAAATTACATTATTTTTAAAAACCGGAAAATTGGATAATCTTACGTGTTTACAATGTTGAGATAGAGTGATCCAACAATCTCTTTTGTTAACACAATACTTCTTGGACCAAATAATTAGTAGTTTGGTTTTCTACATTAGACAATTGTTATTAGAAAATTGGATGAAAATTAATTTTAAAAATGGTTCTAAGTTAAGATA
Source organism: Schmidtea mediterranea (assembly GCA_022537955.1). Taxonomy (NCBI): domain Eukaryota; kingdom Metazoa; phylum Platyhelminthes; order Tricladida; family Dugesiidae; genus Schmidtea; species Schmidtea mediterranea. The sequence continues at coordinate 44,451,367 of CM039680.1, forward strand.
GATTTTGCAAGTGCAAAAGATTTAAGATACCTGAAATTATCGACGTTTCATTATGATAGTAAAATTAAAATATCGGAACTCTATTCCGACTTTTCAACTGATTCGCACATTAGAAGCATTATCTAAAGTTTCGAAAAAATAACAAAACATTAAGTTAAAATTTTCACTTTTACTCTTGACCCGATCAATAATTACCTATCAACATTAATAATTGAAAAATGGATGATCTAAAATGTTTTCAATGATTATATTTTATACAAAAATGTCTATAAATAAACTATTATTTGCAATCAATCTTCAATTCTAACAAGTTTCTTCACCGAAATTGAATCAGGAAACATTTTATGGTAGTGCTCTAGTGGTATATAATTTGCAGTTATCACTCTTCCATCAAATGATCGTCCATGAAGAGTACTTACACACTTATTAGCTACATAGATACTTGGACATTTCACATAAATTTCACCTCTTGGAGATTTTCTATCAATATGAACATGGTAAACCCCACCGAATTGATTACATTCTCCAACTACATCATCTTGAACTTCTTTACAAAACTTATCCTCGTGAGCATCTTTCACATCAAACATATTAGACAATACAAAACATTGTGAATTAATAATTGGAGTTTGCACAGCATTAGCTTTAGGCACAACTTGTAATCCTGTTCCAACTGCTAATTTAGCCATCAAACCCAATCGATCAGCAGCAGTCATAGAAACACCTTGGTTTTCACCAAATTCATTTAGTCCTCCTTCTTCAACCACTGGGGCTATTTTCAATAATTGTCCAGCTAAATTAAAATCATTCATTTGTTCTACGACATTTTTAGCATTTTCGCCCTTTCTAAACAAAATAAAAGCTGTGCCTAAAGATGTCCCACGTATATCTTTCATTAGCCGAAGTTCATCAATTTTACCATAAGGAGCAAAAATTTCTTCAATCATTTGCTCATTAATTTGGGGGTGAAGATTTGATACGCACAACTTAGTAGGCCCCCTAAAGTAGATATAGCTACTATTCATAGTTCCCTCTGCAGCACGACATTTTTCCGACGACACTGTTCGAATCTGTATAGGGACACCCATAAGTTTTTGGCCATTTAAATCTAAAGCTTTATTAACCGATTCTACATCCCTAAATTGAATAAAAGCTACCCCTCTAGATTTACCGGTTTTATTGTCAAGTACCAATCTAACAACGTCCATCTTTCCAACCTGAACAAAAAAGTCTTCTAAATCTCGAGTTCTAACTCGCAAGGACAACTGCCAAATATATATAGTTCGAGCATCTTTTTCTTCCTCTGTTAATTGCTCAACTGTTCGGCCATCAGAACCTTCTTGACGACGGCCTCTTGATACAGATCTTTTACGTGGATTTTCTTCTCTAAATTTTCGGTCCCGTCTATCTCGGCTATTGGAACGTCGACGCTTACTTCTAGATCTTGATTTGCTACGAGATCGCCTTCTTCGTCTTTCCTCGGGTCTCTTAGATCTCGAACTATGTATGCTTCTAGATCGGCTTCTTTTACGGCTTGATTTTTTGTGTTTACTTGATTCTTCAGATACTTTACTCATTTTATTCTCTTTAATTTCTTCAGCTTTTCTTCTATCAACTGGAGCTTCCAGCATCTCCTCAAACTCTTCAAAATCAGTCATATTATCTAAAACGCAAAAACAATTATAGCATTTATCTATTAATGAAGATATAAGTTCATTAACACAAATTAACTGATATTTAATTTAATACCTTAATGGCTTATAGTATTGTAAACAAATTCAAAAATTAAGTGATTATAACAAATTGCATAGACAATAATTAAATTATTAGAAAACGACATTTATCCTTTATTTAAGTTTTAATGTTATTTCTGTGATTTGTTTTTAAAAATTTTGATTTAATTATCAAAGGTTATTTTCAAATAAAATGTAAAAAGTTGAATGTAAGAAAGTTAATTTATATTTATAGATAATTTAAAATTAGAATTCAAATATTCGAAAATTTGTTTTATTTCCTTAATATTTTCATTAGCAAAAATTTAAATTGCCCTTTACAATATTTTAATGTATATGCTTGGGCACTTTAATTTTATGAATGTAGTGGGTCGTTTCTGCCTAATATTTTACGTGATTGTGGTGTAGACATACTTTATCGCAGTGACTACTAATACATTTCCATGTCGATGATATTGTACTAGGCAATAACTAAAGTCATGTAAATTTTTTGTTAATTCGGCACGACAATGCATAAAAAACTCAGTGGCAAATAAATGAATTAATATTAGGTATGACTCATTGAAATAACTCGTGAGCATCAAAAGGAATAAAAATTAATATAAAACATTCAATAGTAAATAAAACGATAAAAACTGACAGAATAAGCAAAGAATACCAAATTGACTTCTAATTTATAGAAAAATGTAAAATTGTATTGGGAAAATGTAAGAATCAAACTTCAAACTAAATATGAAACTTTAATAAAAATAAGATCGATAATAGATAACAATAGCTAGCGAAATTTGAGGAAACGTCTAGTTATTTTGTTTTACTACATAAAAATACCTAGAACGCTACTGTATATAAGCCGATGCCGAATCGTCAAAAAGTAGTCAAAAAACAAATTTTTAACTGACTAGATTTATGTACTCGAAAAAATTTAATCTTAACTAGCAATTATTTCTCTTTAATTTTATTATTATCATCTATCAGTAAATAAAGATTTTCTATAAATTTTTATTATGATTGTTAAACATTATAGTTTTTTTTTATATTTACTAAATATTTTAACAGAAAGAAATTGGCAATTCAACAGATTCCTCACCTACTTCTTTAACTTAACTCAAAGCCTATCCAATAGCTCCAAAGCTAACGCATGTGTCTAAGATAAATGCTCTACCTTCTATTGAATAGTCGATAATAGGTGCCTCGCACAACCTTTCCTTCAATGTTTGGAAACTTACATTACATTCTTTAGCCCAAATTAGTTTGATGAATTTTGGTGTTTCTGCTTTCTCAATGTCTTCAAGTTTCTTTCTGTTTTATTTAATTCGCATTTGTCTGAATTTATCTTCAACCCTTCCATTTGAAATCTATTAAATATTTCTTCTAGTAGCCGTTGCTGTTGCTAATTCAAACAGTAGCCTATCCAAACAGAATTGCCATTCTCTTGTACTAAATGCAGTCATTTCTTGAATATCTAGAGCCAGTTCAACTTGGTAAAATGATTAACTTAAATCAATTGACGAAAATATCTTTGAATCCGCGAGACAATACAGTAAAAACTCGGTATTAAGCATTGGGAAAGATTCCTTTTCTGTTATAGCATTCAATCCAAGATAGCCAACACACATTCTGATGGATCCATCTTTCTATCTTACTATCATTAACGGAGCATTCCAAGAACTCTTACAACGCCGAATTACATTTGCTTTTATTAATTATTTTATCAGATCTTCAATTCTTTTCTTCGTGTGCATTGATTGACGCTGTGGATTGTTGTATTATTGGACCTCCTGGAGTCCGCATCTTGTGTCGTATTAAATTAGTAAATCCTAAATATAATTTTGATACCATGGAAATTCCAGCGTATATCCTGATGAATCACTCAATATCTTTGTTCATCTCATCTGTCAATGCCATCAGAGCTTTGCTTATTCTTTTTACTCCAATGTGAATTTTGTTTATAAATGAAATTTCTATATTAATGATCTTCTTCATTTTTACTCCAAACTCATCCATTATATCAATACAACCTATGAATTTTAAATTAATCTCTTTTACAACAACCACTGTAATTATTTTGGTCACATGATTTCATATTGCTGGTATCGTCATGTATCCCACTGATTCTTCTTCTTCAGTAAAAAGTATTCCACATAATATTATAACACTACGTTGAAGGTTTGGTTTGTCTATTTTTTCCCACAACGTTTTGCTCCTGAATTCCATAACATATCTACGTCTTTATTATTATTCAAAGTTATTTTACTCCAACTTATTCCACCTTTCGTCTGAAACATCTTCTTGTTGACTCTTCTCTTTGTCGCTCATTTCTTATTTCACGATTAATTGCCTTACTCCACCGACAAAATGTAATCGATAAGACTTTTTTGTCTTCTCTCATAGTAGTATATTTTTCTTCTATTTTACCGTAAGCTATCCTAAAATTTTGACTGTTCTCAGTATAAACTTGTCTTCTAGATTTTGACTCTTCTTCTTCAATACATGCTATTCTTTGATATCGCTGAGTAACGTCTTTCCGTATTGAAAAACAGTCTCGGAATCCATAATCTTTCTTGCCACATATTAAGTATTTATTCCCAGTGGGCACTCATATTTTCTATGTCCCTTTTCTCTACAGCAGAAACAATCACCTACTATTAATTTTGAAACTGGTGAATGTGGACGTCATCTACTTTCGTTACATAGCTCTTTTGCTATGTTCTTCTTGGAAACTTTTGGCAACTTCCTTTTTGGGCCATTTAAATTTCCCTCGTTTCTAAAGAAATATTCTCTTTGAAATTGTTTTCGTCGTCCGTGGTGGTTTTCTGCTTGTTGTACTGATTCGCGTATTGGATATTCGTCTCTTCTTGATTCATGGTAATTGATAGGCTCTTCTGATAGTCTTCTTTGTGCTGGTGTGGATCTGATATATTGAGTATTCTGCTGAGTTCTCATCTGTCCCCTCTTAGCTTTGATAGATTCTGTTTTATTGCTTCCATTTTTATTAGTTTCAAAAATCTTTGCCAAAGCCCTCACTTCTTCAATTTTTGTTTCTGGTTTTGTCAGTAATATTTCTCTTAATCTAGCATCACGTGCTTTATTTGAGATGAGATTTTGAACAATGTCTTCTTCTCTTTATCTTGAATTAAAAACTTTAGTTAAACTTTCCTTAGTCGAATTTCGAATGCTGCAAATCTTTTATCCTCTTCTTGCTCCAAATCTGCAAATTCTCTGATCTTGTCAGTCATTGATTTTGTAATTGTGAGTGTATTTAAGAACCACGTTTTGGTTTTGGCATCTGTTGTTTCTGATTCTCTGACGTTTTTCCACAATGTTTTAGCTTCTGCTACTAATAATACAGCTCTGTCAAATCAATCGTTGTCCATTTGTCAACAACCATTCGTCTGTGTCTCCGATTTCTTCTTCTGTTTCTTTCGATCCTCGTCCTTCATAACGTCGAATGTTTAGTATAAGCATATCTTGACGGTAGAAATTTCATTAATGATTTCGTTGTTTTGAAACTGCGTCGATATTCTTATTTTCGGTGTGGTCACCGTTACATCCAACCAATTTTTTAAACGAATTAATTTCCATCAAGATTTATTTTATAAAGTGCCAAATAATCAATTATTTAAACTCAAAATAATTAAATATCTTAACTTATACAAACTAATTAAAAAAATTTAATTTGTACGTCGAAACCCCGATTGATAAAAATAATAAGATTAGCCTTCCCTCAAAATCAAATTGTGAGTATATAGTTTTGATCATAAAGACCAGATGTTGCAATTCTGATTATTTTGTTTTTTTTTATTTTGAACGAGAGATATCTTTAAAAGGTGCAGAATAATTTTAACGTGTAGTTGATGAAATTGTGAAAATTTGTGTTGGGTCTCATTTGAATATTTTAAACAAAGAGCACGAGCAGTCAGAGTTATTACAGACTTTACAATAATAACCCAACAATACAATAAGCTAGATTGCAGGCAGCATAAAATATGCCAATCAAGTGATTTTTTGACCAGTGAAGTTTTCGATATCATGAATACTATTTATGGACTATTATCAGCTCCACGGAAAATAATGAGCACTTTGAATTCTTCTAACAAATTTACAAATCTTTTAATATATTAAATTGAACAAGAATCTATTAGAAATGTGGTGATATTCAAATGAATTAAAAAGGTTTGCCACTTCCTAAGATCTACGTTTAGAAATGATCACATTAGATATCCTCTTTAGGTATTTTGAAAAAACAAAATAGCTTCAAGGGAAAAATGACTTTCTATATGAGATAAACAATACTCACTGACGCAAAAACATTGTAGCCGACTAGTTTTTACTCAGAAAATGGATAATTAATTAGACCCAGTTGAATAGGTACCAAAAGCGATTTTGACTTTCTATAAGAGTAAAAACTTTCATATTATAATACCATAATTTAGGAATAAATGATGCCATCGGTTTGGCTTTTGAGTGTAACCCGTTTCCCTATGATAGTGGGTGCTCAAAGTCTCATTTAAAAAATTTATATGAAAATTAAAAACATCTTTTGTAATAATGAAAACTAATAAAATTTATATTTTTAAGTACTCAAATTGCAGAGGGGCTTTTCATAACCCAAGTAGTGAGATTGACAGTCTAGTGAATCAGGGACTTCTAGTTGATCCTGCTATCTTCTATACTGTTTGAGGGCAGGACAATCTTTTTAAATAGCGACAAGACGATTTTTCTAAATCTCAAACTTCCCAAAATGTAAAAATAAAATCTAGTCGAACTGTTTGAAACAATAAAAAACTTTGCAATTAACGGAAAAAATTGTTTCGTTTCAAGATCAACGTTGATGATTTTGAAGTTAAAGGCGATCTTGATAAAACTATAAGGAACACAACAAATAAAAAAGTATATCGAAGTTATAATGACGACTTTTATGGCTGATTTTGACATGCTCTGTCCATTACTTCCAATTTTAGGCTTATTCATTGTCTTTTCAACTATTGCAATTCTGTTGTTGTTTTTCACTGAACTTTTCCACAAAACATAACTGATTTTGCTGTTGCTGACTATCAAGATCAAACATGGAACGAAGGCGCTGTACATTAGGATGCACAGGCTCCCTAAAGTGTTCGGTGTGTAATAACAAATCGGCATAGAAATCGAATTGATAGTTATGCTTAAAATAATCGCCAACAGTGATATCGTAAGAGTGATGATGAACAATATGAAATTATGCCACCATTTCATAGAACGAAATATATGATTTGTTGGCCATGAAACTACAATAAACCGTTCAATTGACATGAGACAAAGAGTCCAAGTTGATCCGTATATTGCTGTACTGTCGATTATCAAATACGCTGTACATATGGACAGATCGTTGACCAGAATCAATTTAGTTGTAATAGCCCAAATGACTTGTTGAACTCCTGAATTCAATATAATAATAGAATCAAAAAAGTTTTGTTGTAAAAAAAGTAAACGAGAAAAATTTCTAATCGTTTTGTCATGATAAAGAATATAAAAGATCAGGATACAACCAATAATGCCAGAAATTAGTGAAAGGAAATTAATAATTGACATAGAAATATAGAAAAACTCATTATCAGACATTGTAAAAAGTAAGTTTAATTAAAATATTGCGCATTTATCTATTTAACGGATAATTCTGTCCAATAGGAAATCGGCTAATCAAATTACCCATATTCATTGATTGTTGGATTCATTAATTAAATATTCTTTGAAATTTAAAATAAAAATATTATTTTATTTTAAAACTTGAATGACTTTTTGTTGCGAACAAACGTTCAATTGTACCGATCTCTCGGAGTTTTACTTTGATTTTTTTTTTTTTTTTTTTTTTTAAATTGTTCTTTATTCATTTGCTGCCTTTCGGCCGACTGTAGATATGTAGAGTTTCGAACGTTTCTACTCAACTGATTTATCAATGGAAACCTTTGTACCATAACTAAAAATATTTTCTTTCAGCTCGGAAGGATAATGTTCCAGCACAAAAGCTTGTTGTTTGGTGTTTATTTCAACAAATTGAGCCCCTCCCCATAAACTTGCTACAGATGGGTTTCATAACATTTGCATATTTTTAGAGTTACATTTTTTATGATAATGGTGTGAGAATAATTAATTAATGTAAAATAATTTTGATATTATTTACTTCATGTGATTAAGTTTGTTACTATATTTGGAATTTGAATATTAATAAATTTTAATAAAGTAATTTTCTTATTTAATAACTTATTAATAATAGCTATAAATATTACACGTGTAACACATTTATTCTTTTTCTTTTAAATGAACCAATTTATAACAAGGTTGCTAGGTGTTCATGGAACTAGTGAAACGTTGAGTAATAATGTTAATAGGGAATTCACGAAACAGACTATGAGTGTAACGGATAAAGCAAGAATTGCAAAAAATGTCCTGAAAATTGACTCAGATCTTGTTATTCCAAGGAATAGATTTACGAGAGATGAATGTATAAGGAGAGCACAAAGAGTATTAAAATAATTTGTGGTTTTAAATAAATTATTTGCATACGTTCAGGAAAGGTTCAATTCATCTACTATTGACGTAATATCCTCAGTCTTACTGTGGTAACAAATCCGACGCTTTCAACATCGGTTGTTTGATGAAAGATTGTGGTTAGAATACAAGAAGGCATTGATGATGCTTTTTGTTTTCCTTGTCGTGTGTTTAGGCAGAGCAAATATTTGAAATTTCTAGGTGCACGATGCCTCATTGAATTTGCAAGGCCTTGTATATATTATATATTTATTATGTTTTCTTGATATAAAGTCATAAATAATGAAAAAAAGTTATTAATGTTAAATTTTATACCTTAACATCAAGAGTTCCCAAAGTTTTTCTTGGGCGGACCAATTTAATATTACCGAATTTTTTGGCGGGCCAAAAAACGGAATAAAATTGTTGGGCCAGCACACAAATAGCCTTGAGAATTGTTTAAATGCATCAGTAATACAGCACGAAAACCCAGCACCAAGATAACTTAAAATACAATATACAACACCAACTAAACACTTTAAAATCTGAGAGAATATAAATAAATATAAAATCAAAAACATAAAAGTAAAATAAAATAAATACAAAATGCATCAAGAACCGCACGAAATTTACATAAAAAATAACATAATAACAAGAAAATTCGACCGTAAAATGACCATTTATATAAAAGTAAAAATCAATGAATTAAATGAATAAAAATAAATTACCAATTTAAATTAAGAAATAAATAAAAATTTAATTTAGATAACACAAATAATTTCAAAGTCGAATTTTGTTTAATCGCAATAAAACTATCACGCAAGGTTAAGGCCAAATTATAGGTATAAATACTGATGTGTTTTCCCAAATTTTCAACTACTACTTTGTAGTATTAATTTCAACAAATTTAAGATGCACATTTTTACAAATCTTACTTTGTTGTGTGATTTTTTTTAGATATTTTCAGATCATTAATCTACAGTTATCAATATTTTCAGGTTATTAATCTACAGTTATCAATATTTTCAGGTTATTAATCTACAGTTATGTTTTGTAGCCATATTTTCAGGTTATTAATCTACAGTTATGTTTTGTAGCAATATTTTCAGGTTATTAATCTACAGTTATGTTTTGTAGCAATATTTTCAGATTGTTAATCTACAGTTATGTTATTTTGGTTTGTGTACATCGATGCCCGATTTAAAATTTGTTTATATGAATGCTAAATATACAGTTTATGCGTCGAGATTTTTGCCTAATTCATTTGGTAATTTATTTTTTGTATTATTTTATTTTTGGTGGCCCACAGCCAAAGACACATCACAAGTTAATAAAATCATATACAGTATTCAGATTCGTGTAAGTGCGTGGAATACCGCCGATGATCTGTGCCCGTGAAGACCCGGCGTGCGGAACGCAGGGATCGGAACGTCAATATTATTCCGTATAGAAGAAAGGAGGAGTAAGGAAGTGGTCTTTTGGTTACTTCCTCGTTTCTCGATTTCTTTAAAATCGACCTAAATGATTCTACAATCGGCTCAAAATCTCTAACACCGAGTAGTCCAGTGGGCACTCACTAACTATGAAATGAACATACATAGATCTTAAGGACAAAAAAGGGAATGGGTAGCGGGGAAAATTGCGAAATCGTTGCCACACTTAAAATGAATAGCCATCGGAAAAAGATTGATCCGAACGACTCAAAATCACGAAAAATAATATTTAAATATAAATTAAATAAATTATGTCAATTGAAACGGAAAATATGGGCAGAACGCTGCGCAAATTTTTGGGAATAGTTAAAACACTTATCATAAAAAAAACTGTGAAATAAGGGCGGAACGCTGCTCAAATTTTCCGAATCAACTAAAATACTTATAGAATATAGAAAAATAAAAGTGAAATGCGACTCAACGGTTGGTAAAAGATTATTATGAAACTGAAAATAAGGGCAGAATGCTGCTCAAATTTTCCGAACTAATTCAAATACTTAACAAAAATAGTAACGTAAAAATGGAACGTGTAAAATAAGGGCGGAACGCTGCTCAAATTTTCCGAGTCAATGAAAATACTTTGTCGAAAACGGTAGAATAGGGATGAACCGAAAAATAAGGGCGGTACGCTGCCAAAATTTTCGAACCAACAAAACTACTTTGTCTAAAATTGTAAAATAAGAATGGGTTACGGCTAATGTTGTATATCAATAAAAATTATTTTATAAAGCTGAGGAATGAGGAAGGATCCCTACTAAAAACTCGATAATAATAATTATAATAATAATAATAATAGTAATAATAATAATAATAATAATAATAATAATAATCATAATGATAATAATAATAATAATCATGGTATTTGTAGTAATGATGATGATAATTATGATAATAATAATAGTAGTAATAATCATAGTAGTAATTACAATAATTATAATGGTAGTTATAGTAACAAAAATAATAATATAGGAAATAGTAGCAACAATTAATAAAGGTAATACATATGATGGCAACAATAATAATGCTAGTAATAATAATGGGAAACATTGTAGTTATAATAGGAATAAGGGTGAAAGATATAATGTGGGTGTAATTAACATAACAAAGGGTGTACAGGCCAAAGAATAATCATCAGCATGGGCAATAATGAGAAGGACCAAGCAAATGGACATAAAGATAGATGATATGAGAGTATAGGTTAACATTTGACAGAGATAGGAGAATAATGGGACAAAAAAATCGAAATCGAGCACAGACCTTCTATCGGTAGCTCGTTGGACCCATGGATCGTTCGGTCAATTATAGCACTAGCAATAGCGCTCACTTTTTGCGGACGATCTACCCACTCGAACACAGTTCCAACGTTGCTTAGCAACGGGTGCCGAGTGGTAAGCGAAAGAATATTTGTATGGGGTTGTCTGGGTAACAACCATATAGTTTCAAAATATCAACACCCAGAAACCCACCAAAATCAAAACAATAATATTTAACTATTTCTTATTTTTAAATTTTTTTTATTAGTATACTAAATTTAATATTAATTATATATTTATTAAAACAAAAATAACTGACATCCATCTTATTATTCAATAATATAAATCTATAACTGTAACAACAATTATTATAAAATCACACAATTTCTTCGCTTGTGTTTTTTTGCGCTTTTTTGAATTTTTATTTTTATTTTCCATTTTTATTTATAGTTCATAAAATTATTTCTACAATACAAAATATCTTTATACATATTTATAAGACTTAAGCAAAATTGAAATTATTACCTATAACTAAAAATAATAAAGGTTTTATTAGTGCAACAAGTAGATAGCAGAGCACGTGTAAACACTACTACATTGCAGTCTCAAATAGAAATAGAACTGCGTGAAAGACGCATTTTGTTCATAATTTGAGCGACCAATAAGAAAAGACGATCTGTTTGTGGTTGCACGTTTTCCTATCTTTCGTTCCACCTCTAGTGAGTTGAAGAAGTACATTTTTGAATATTCGTTAATATGGCATAGGCTTATATTGCTCAGGGCAACTGGGTAGGTAGTACAAGATCTGGTGGTACAGTTGTAGTGTGCGACACAGCGAACATCATTGAAAAAAACTATAAATTCGTTACTGAATCCTTGAAATTGTATGTTTCATTAGATGCGTCAGAAATGATTAACAGTTCAGTATCTATTTAAGACTACTATACTATAATTCTGCACAAATGTGTAATAACTAGACTAGACATACTACAATAATTTTTAAAATATAAACTAAACAATATTTTATTAATACAAACACTTATGGTTAAAGTTCTGTAAGAATTTTGAAAAATATTGAAATATTTTATTGTATCTTATTTGTAATATTTATTATTTATTTTACTATTTACCTATTTATTTTTTAATCAAAATATAATATATCGTATCGATATCGCGGGCCGAATTCACAGGCTTTGAGGGCCGCACTTTGAGAATCCCTGTTTACATAAACAATAAAAAAATTAAATCGAATAAATTGTATAATTATAAATTAGATTTACGGATTTTTAGCTTAACAAAATCGTCTATTAAGGTGAAATGTAATAAATCTCTTGAAATTTCACCAATCACATATTTTTTTATTAATTAAAATGTCCATAATAAACGATTCTGCTCAAAATTGACGCCGCTTTGTGTGTATTGTGGATTCTACACTAAACCGCGATACAAGTTGATATGCAAATAAACTTCTTGGATTTTGTTTTTTGTAAAAAATCAAGCGAATTTTACTGATTTTTGAAATGGCTGCTAATTAAATGATTTTTTAAAGTTATTTTTAAGAATTGAATTATGGTTTCATTAGAAAATGAGATCAATATATGACTTGTTCCACAATTATATATATAAAACACATGTATCGTTTGGATAAATAATCCGAGGACCCAGAAAATCAAGATGATCAATTAAACATGCAGGCAATCATACACATTAATTAGTATTTGTTACCGTAGCTTTGGTGTTTAAAACATCCATAAAAACACTTCAAAATAATTTACTTGAAATAAATTCAAAAATGATCTTTTTTCAATATTATTCAAACACAGTATTTTTGAGCGAGTTTTTCTTTACTGAAATATAATGATATTTTTAGATGAACAAATTTCATTCCTCAGACATTCCATTCACATTAACATACTAAACTTATTATTTTAAATTTATAAAAAATTTAACATTTTTAAAATATAAATTTAATAATTTAAGAAATCCCTTCTCTCGGTGTCCAGAATTGTCGATCAATTTGTCAATTCGATTGAAAATTATAAGGACTTGAAAAAACTATCTTCAAATAATATTTTAATGCTGCGTTCCTAAAAATCTTCGAATCGAAACATTTTCCTTTATAAACGTTAATTTCTTTCGATGGATCAAATTTCAAAATCCATGAATTTAACACTTTGTCGACTAGCATAATGGATTACTAGCATGTATCCGAAAACCATGATGGATCTAATATGCTGTGTTCCATAAATAATTCCTTTCAGAATTATGCTCGCTACAGGGATTGATTTTAAATCAATTCTACAACAACATCTATCGATTTTCGCATGAGTGCAAAGCTTGTCTCAATCGGCTTCGTAACCATATAAATTTTTTGTTGTGAGAGGAGCGGAGGAAATATATTTTTTCTCCATTGTTGATCAATAACAAATTTTTTCAATATAAATGTTGTATTTTATTTCAGTATAGTTTATATTTTTTAAGTAAAATATTTTAAATTTTAATGCAATAGACACATTTAAATAAAGTATAATTTAAACAAAGACAGGTGCAATACATGTGTATATTTAACAACACAAGTGACACACAAGCGCATGAATTCGATTAACAGCCATTGTTATAAATATGTGAAGTTCATTGAAATTAGTCATAATTTACAAATGTCCAATGAAATCATGGCTGAAAAACATGAAAAAGAAAAGGAAAAATATTCAATAAATAATTATGTGCAACAATACAAATGTTCCACAATTATAAGATGTATTTCCTGAAGAATCAAACAGAAATCAAGTTGTCAGATTCGATGAAGCTAAGAAAAACTCCTTATCCAGATTGACGGCTACCTTGTCAAATAACTTTATTGATGTTTTGAAAAATTAATATACTAAAATCAATAGTCATATTCAAGTGACTAATACATAATTTTTAATGACCGCCACTCAGGATTTTATGATGCTTTTCTAGAACCTTCCACACACCTATCTTCTAAAACCTTCTACACAATAAACTTATGGATCCTTCATTTTACCTACCATCTGCCACACACATAATAACTTTAACTCTAAGTAATGAAAGAAGTAATAATTTTACCGATTGAATGATTTTTAAAATATATGTTTTTTACCAATTAAGCAACTACTGTTTATTAAAGACATGTGTTATAATTAGGGGTAATAATTTACCGGGTTTTTGAAAAACCGGTAATTCGGTATTTTTTTTACATTTTTACCGGTAATTTACCGGTAACTTTTATAAGCTTAGTATGCATTAAAAATAAAAATATTTACCCAAAAAACCCTTCAACTAATTGAATACATGTTATCGGCTACAGTATATTTTGAAGTAATATTTTTTAAAAGTGCGAACTGGAAACCCTTGTAGTTAAAAAACAAATCAAACAACTAATAAATCTAAAACACAAAAAATGAATGTCTTATATTAAAAAACTCTTAGGAAATCCATTTATTAAAATAATATTAAAAATATTATAATGTTAATCACAAAATTCATTTACCTAGCTTAGTCTCAATTGCAATTTTCACTGCTAATTTAGCATAAATTGCTTCTCAAAGGAGGCTCTCAAAAAACGCATTGTGCTCAGGGTTTCATCATTTATGCTGGATCTGTATCTTGTGCAAATAAAATCGGAGAAAGCCCTTTCTGACTCTAAGCTAGTCGGGCAAACTGTTGAAATATATTTCAGGGCTTTCTGTAAATATTTGCCTTTAATATTTTGTTCTTTAAAATATAACATTTCTTTTCTTATTATATTTAAAAGCCTAGATGGAGTCTTCGGATCACTGATCTCTTCACCTGCATTTTTATTAATCCTATTTTGAATAACTAAATTTAGATTTCTTTCATTGAAAGCCTTGAAGATGTTCCTGCAGAAGTCGATGGAATCGCAGATCCAATAGTTAATTCTAGTTCTTCACACACTATTTCAGATTCTGTATCAATAGTTGGGGAATAGCTTTTTGAAAAAGTTTGAATTATTTCAACAATCTTATTTGATATAACTATTTTCACCACATGAACGTGGTTCATGAAGATAATAAAAAATATCGGAATACATGGTTCTTCTTTCGCTTATTCTTAATATTATAGCTTCCTTCAACTCGTTACTAATAAAAGTGTTTTGATTGTCTAGTTCATCCAGTATAAGCTTAAGAGTTAAATCCACAATGTATAGGTTAGTGTCTCTCGAACAAAGAGTTTCCACCGCCACTTTAATCGGTTGCAAGGCAGATATAACATTTGATACCAAATTAAGTTCCTTTTCCGATAATTCTAAATCTGATTTAATATCGATTAGAGTTTAAACAAAAGTTTATTTAGATATCATTAGTACCACTTGACTGATATTGATGATGTTTACCAAATATGCATTTGTAATAAATTTACGTTTGAAAAATTGTTTGTCTTTTTTATTGTTGTGAAAGTTAAATTAAATTCTTATTATCAATAGATTTATTACCATAACTGTGTGAATTTTGTTAGCATTGATTAATCCAGTATGCGTGAATTTTTAAAAAATATTGATATAAAACTCATGGATCGATTATTGTTTATCAATTTATATAGTGAGTCCACTGACTTTCATCAATATTTGTAAACCCAGTGACTTATTTTCATAAAAATACTAAATCTAAAATAGTTGTTAGAACGAATTTAGTTGATGGTATCGCTAATTATTTATAGAGTCGGATGAACTTGAATGAATTTATAAATTAGTATTTTCAAATCCTAACTTGGTGAATTATTATCAAAATATTGAATATTTAATAGAATCAGTATATTTGTTATAAATTTATAGAATTTGGTAAAGTATTTACGTTTAAGTAAATAATCCTATCATGGGTGGATTATTTTCATAAAATTTATAAATCCAATATTTAAATCCTATCTTGAATCAGTTATTTTCAAAATCATTAAATTCTTACATCAGTGGTGTCAATATTAATTCGTTGAGTCAGGGGTTCAAATCCTAGAATGGGCGAATTATTTTTTAATTTCAAAATTAAATTTTTAATAGAATATAAATCAGTATACTTTGTTTGTTCTAAATTAAAAATTTTAGAGAAATTGGTAAAGTATATCTTGTATAATTTAGGTTTTTTACATTTAGTTAAGTTGAAATTTAAAACTGAGTAAATTATTTTCATAAAATATTGAATTTTGTAAATCCTGTGTTCAAATTAAAGTTTTGAGTGACTTATTTATAATTAAATAAAATATCAATATACTTTAATTGTTGTAAACTTAAATTTCCATACAAATTTTTAATGTTTTATGATTATTTTGATAAAATTATTACGTAATATACTACTGACAAAATAGCCAGTAAGCTAACTAATTTAAAATTGAATATTTATTTTTAGACGAGTTTGATGTTAATTTATTATGTTTAATTATTATTTTATAATTTTTTATGTAATAACATAATTAACAATTGAAAATTTCATGTAATTATAATTTTTTAATATATCACATGAAAGTAATATAAATTAATGAGGTAAACGAAACTTACGTTTATATGAAGTAAGCAGTATAATAATAATATGAATAGTCGTAGACGTGTTAAACGATGATGGGCGCAGTTGGGTGTGGATTTGAGGGGATCTATGCGGATCAGTGTGGATCATTGATCGATGGTCGGTGTGTATGGGATATATGTTTTTGGGAATATTCTAGAATGTTCAGAAAGATAGGTTCCAGAAGGTAGGTCTGTGGCAGGTGCTAGGTGAAATGATGGATCCATAAGTTTATTGTGTGGAAGGTTCCAGAAGGTAAGTATGCGTAAGTTGGTAGGTGTGTGAAAGTTGATAGATGTGTGTTCCAGAACATTAGGTCATCAAGGTGTGTTGGTCCACACCTGCATGAATTAATAAGTGTGAATAATATTTGGTAGTTGGTGTGTATGGCATAATAAGTCTGTCTCCGGGTAGTGACTGACCAGGGAGCACGTGACATAATCATGCTTTCACCTGCTAGGTAGTAACAACGTGGACAGAGCCCAGGTGTTACATAATATTACATAAGCCTAAGATGGGTTGTATCTGACGGGCTCACATCCTACTACTCTATAACATAACAAAAGTTAATTATTTAAAAAAAATTTAAATATAAAAAATCTTTTAAAATGTTGAAAAATTATCAAAATACGATCATTGAAAAGAAAATATATAATTCTATGTACATAGAAAAAATCATGATCATAAAATCAAAGAAAGCCATTAAATTCAAAAGATTTTAAAAGTTCATTGTTAAATGGAAATAGCCAAATGTTTGAAAATTTCAAAATGGCGGGCAGAAAGTAAAGTATGTGCACTACGAATTTTTTTTGAAAAAATTGTTAAATGTTTTTTATAAAAGTATATAACTCATGCGAAGAGTCATAAAGCGGTACCAATTTTGACTTAAAATTTTTATTTTAAAACCTGAGCTTTAATCTAATCTTGAAATTCTTAAAAATGAGCCCACTAAATGGTAAACATAATGAATCAGAGATAGATGCACAGATCTGGTAAATTATATATATTATAAGAACTTATTTTAATTTTCACCACTAATTTCTTTTAATTTTAAATGACATATATTTAAAAAAATATATAAATTGTTTTACAACTATTTTGTTAAGTTATTTTTCATTTAAAATTTTAAAAAAATTCTCGCATTAAATTGATATAATTTGATTTTTCTAATCTTAAATTCAACAGAAAAAAATTCAAAATTTTAAATGCCATTTTTAAATGAAACGAAAAATGTTAATATTTTTTGTACACTTTAATTAGTAAGATTATTTTTGACGAGTAATTAAACAAATACAAATTGATGTCACTTACAATTTCGAAAGATTTTCCGGTTATCTAGACGTAATAAACAAAAATAAAATTAAATTTAAAATAAAAATAATTTTTTGTATTCCACTTGAGAAAACACTTTAATTGAACAAAATATTTTCAAATAATTTTCATTTGAAAAATTTGCAATCCGTAAAATAAGAATTTATGGTAGTTATTTTTAAAATCTAACCTTTTAAAATTTAAAAAATTTAACATAGGTTTTTAAGATTTTAATATCATTTTAAGAATAAATTTAAAAGTATTTATTTTGACTAGTTATTCAAAGAAATAATCTTTTATCTAGTACTGTGTCCTTGTGATAAATAGAGTTTTGTTTTAATTTGATTATTATAAATAAAAATGATAGAAGAATGGGGACAATATCTGAAACCATTTGTTATTTCTAAGAAATAATTCGTCAAAGGTTTCATAAGGTTCATTATTGAAATATAAAATCGAATATTTGAAGTAATATTATCATTATCTCTGTCCATGTAAACAAGTGGCATGGATTCATTCCTAGGTCTTCAAATGGAAAACCAAATTATGACGCTATTAAATTTTTTGAGCATGTCAAGAAAATTAAAAATAAACGACTACTGAATTATTTAAAATAACCGAGAGAAACAAATAAAAAAATGGAAGAAAGGTTCGGAAAAAGGAAAAAAATGGTTATCACTAAAAGTGACAATAAGATAAAAATGAAAAAAACAAGGTCCTTAAAAATTTATTAGTACATAAGAAAATTAAAACAAAAGGAAAAAACAGAAAATTATCTCAACAGTCTATAAAATGTGGAATTTAAGAAGGACCTGTATTTATTTTTCAGGGGGCTTGAAACGTAGTATTACCGATTTTGAAATGCGAATTAATAGTCAAATTGTCAAAAATTTGAGTACAAAAATATTGCTATTCCTCACTCAGTGTTGCAAATAGCACTGTTAATTGTGGTTTTCCATTTTGCTTATGTTGTCAAATTTGTAAAAGTGTATAATTGATTGTAATGGTATTGAATCAGTAAATTTGTCTCTATTGTTATTAGAGATCACAAGGGGATATTTCAATAATTATTGAAATATTAAATCCCAACAAACCCAACAAATTCTACGAAAAAAATTTTGATAAGGTGCAGCAATCAGCTAATAATTCTGTAAATTAGGGAAATGAAAACTTCAAGTAAAATTTAATTTAGATCATGAAACTCAGAATTACTTTTCAGAAAAAAGGATACTAGGACAAAGTCTAATAAGTGAAGGTCTGATTGACAATTCACAAGAGAATCAATAATATATGAATAACTAACCTATAATAAATGCGTGTGTAATCTATCATATTGAAAATAAATCAAGTACTTTGGCAATTTGTAATTTCTTCATAGATTATTCATTAAATGAAGTATTTTGACCTAAAATAGGTTCTTATCACTCTGTTGGGTTATTATTATTGAAAGTCAGTTCCCTCTGACTCCTCGTGTCCTTTTCAAATCAAATAAGTAAACCCAACACAGAAAAATTTTATTTGCAATTTACCATAGTTACAACTCAATCCAATTTATTTCAATGTTTTGTAATTACAATTTGTGATTTATTTTCACCCTTCAACCACCGAATAAATTTGATTATCTTATGTTAGGTTATCCAATGGATAATCACCTTTTCTGATAGATAATTTTTGACTTTACTTGGGTTTAGACTCTTTTACTGACCTGACTAGACTACTCGTTTGCTTCGACCACTGGCAATTTCGTGTTTTTCCCTTTTCATTTTATACTCCTGCTCAGACTGTTTTCAGACAATTGTCAACAAAATTTGCTGCCATACTAAATTATTAAAAATAATTACTTCCCACAGACCACCTTAGCCGACATTTGTCAACAACGTTTGTAAATTTACTAAATTACAAATTAGGAAATAATTACCTCTCCATAGATCAGTGGTGCCCATTTAATATTGTTTAGGCCAATTTACCCTTTTATATTATTCCGTCTAGACGCCGGGTTTTCCTCATCTCTCGGGTTTCCATTGCCTCGGACTTCCCATTGACTCGGGCTTTCCATTAGTAATTAATTTTTTTTAATTAATTTGTTTTTAGTCTTATATTATTTTCTAGGGACCCCTCACTAAATTTTTATTATTATTTCTGGACTCTTCTCTCAATTTGACGTTCAACCATACCAATTTCCCCCGATCAATACTACTTTAGAATTTTTGTAAATTTTTTAATTAATGTTGCACTTTTATAATTTTGGTGTTTTTTTTTGATTTTACTGTGCTTCTTTTGTAAAACCACAACAACTCCAAAACAAAATATAACAAGTCTTTTTCTTTCTGCTTCTACTTTGATTGACTTTCTTCACACAAATTTTTATCAATAAGGGCTTACAATATATAAATTTTAATTTGAGAATAAAAATAAATTCAAGCACACAATCACGGTACACACTATTTATATTACTCAAATTTGCGTAATAAAGAGGCTATTGGCAATAGGCAAAGTCGTCATTTAAAATATAGTGAAGAAATCAAGGATGTTTTAGAAGAAAACTTTGATATTCCGTACAATCAAGTATGTAAGTTGTTTTAGTTCATTTATATTTTTTGATAGAATTTGTGCCAAAAATTACTAAATTCTACCAAGAAACATTGATACAAAAATTCTAAGAATTAAAATCACATTTGAAGTAAGTCTTAAATCATAAATAAACTCGTGTTTGATTTTCAACTATTCGGTAATATTTCTTTTAACTGTAGTTGTAAAACTGTAACCTTGTACTGCCAGATCTCTTCCAGCCAAATCAATTGCATTAAATTCATCATACGTATCATTTAGTTTATCGATAGAAATCATATTTGAGTCAGATCCAAACACATCATCAAGAGCAATGTATCATTTACTGCAACTTCTTGTTCATGGACTTTGTAACTTTCGGTTATTAATGTGGCGATTTAAACCATGTTTTCTTCCTTTAGTTATATGCAAGCATGCACTTTTGAATAGCTCTTTCCAGCTGCACTTATATCAAACTTTTTGATTTTCATATCCATAGCATTATCTTGAAAATCCTTTTATTATTAATTACGATGTGTGATAAATCAAACTGATTTAAATCATCAGAATCGCTTAAAAGCTCTTAAATGCTCTAACTGTGGGCTGAGGCACCACGGAGTGAGAGTGGTCAATATGGTTCCAAGAAATACCTACACACATTAGTGACGTCAGAAGATTCCGTTCCTGTTCGTCTACTAACGGAATTCCACACAGGAGATTCCCTTTTTCGATTTAAATTCAACTTTTCTGAAAATAACCAACGGAGTGAGTCATAATAATTTTAAATTTATTCATCATTATGTTCAGGCTATTTAACTATTTTAATTAATTTATAGTTATTTTTTATGTTATTTAATCATATCATTATTGTAGCTTATTGTCATTAATGGATAGATTCCCGTTGTTAAAATAATGAGAAGTATCATTATTTCCTTTTCCCGTAACTCATCCTCATTTTTCTTTCAAAATGAATATTATATATCATAATAAATAACATGATTTTTATTACGTTACGATTATGGTTACCATAGTGGATCCATCTTGCTTCTAGCAATGAGGTATAATAAGGTATCCACAAGTATTATCAAGTGTTACAAGACCATGAATAGGATAATAATAATATTAAATTTATTATTTAGTCATTACTTTGTTTTAGATTTTAAAATATTTACAACTTACAATTTGAATAATAGTATAAACCTCTGGGCAACTCCTGACGACACTTTTATAATACTCAGTAAATGATATAGTAAATGTGGAATTCGATAATTTAGCGACGAATGATATTCTTAAGCTTTAGCGAATTCCACATCTCCAAACTGTGAAAATTTCAGAAAATATGTCGCCCGTTACCACGATAAGGTGCTCGGACAGTCACAACTGCCTGAGTCCATGTTGAGTCTATGTTGATGCCTGGAAGAAACTAAGAATCGTCCAGTGGCCATTAAAATGTTTCAGCAACAAATCAAGGAACTTCGCCGTCAAGTATACGAATGTCGAAGCAGGTTCTACAATTTTATGTGAGGCATTGATAATTAAATCACAATCGTCTACAATTAACATTTAATCAGCAACAAATTTATTGAGATTATTTAATTAAGTCATTAAATGATAATTATTATTGTTTCCATAAATTGCATTTGACAAAGATTATGATGGCAGACTGATGATAAGGATTATTTCCTCGAAATATATTTCGTTCATTTGTTGTTCTAGTGTTTTTATTAATATCATTATTTCGATTATTGTTTTATTTTGTTTCAGTAAATGACTTTGAATTCTTTTATAATGGTTTTTCAACACTACTTAAATTTGATAATCTAACATTAGAAAAACCAAAAACGGGAAAATGAATGTAAAATATTCTAAATAATCTTTTAGACCCCGAAGTTTTCCATTTTTGTATAAGTGAAGCAAAAAGTTATAAATAAAGATCAAGAAAGATATGATGGACCATATAATTAAGAAAACGAAAGGAACAACCTATTAATAGACACAAACGACAGAACAAAAACAAGAAATATTGAAAAACAAAGTATTTTAATGGTGGTATGTAAAGAGTTATATCTTATTTAACAATAATATAGTTTAAATCTTATAAGTTGTGATCAGTTTGTTGAAATAACTGTTTGTGTTAAATTTGTATATGAAAATATATATTTTATTTTATAAGTAATGAAAGCTATGACCATTAGAAGCATCAATATTAATAATTAAACAAGTGGATTTATAATTGGAATTTGATAAATAAAATGTTGGATAGACATCTGAATTTAATTACGTCTAACAAGTGTAAAATAATAAAAATAATGAACACAAAATATATATTTTAATTTTATATATGATAATTTTACTTATTGAGTCGGCTGATAAAAAATTATCCGTTACTTCAAAACATTGAATATTCTAAGAGCTTGTAAAAACGGTTCCGTGACTTTTGGAAAATATATCACCTCTCAAAGAGGAAAAAAAATTATTGAATTAAATAATTAAATATATAAATAAACATTTTCCAAAAATTATATCGGCCAATTGTTTCCGAACGAATAATATTATCGCATAAATTATATTTACACTGCTCAAGAATCATTAAGATAAAAAATAAATGATCTAAAATTAATAGCCGACTATTTAACTGTTAAATAACTAAATTGAACACTCAAAATGTATAACACGACAGAAGATTCCAATTGTTCATTACCCGAAAACTTCAGAGACAAATCCATCCAAACCTACTTTACCTCCATCGTGCTGGTATTCGTTTTTATTGGTTTCATCCTCAACTTTCTTTCGGCAATATTTTTCCATAGAATACGGCATAAAGGTAACTTTCTAACTTTGATTTACATTCTGTCAGTCATTGAAAGCATCTACGGGTTGACATTTTTTATAAATCAAATGTTTTTCTATCAAACCAGGCTTCTCCATCGACAAGTGTCCACGACTATTCTTTCATCGATTGGCGTAAACTTCATCGCTCACCTGATCCGGAACATTTCCAGAATATTCTTAACGAGCCGCAATTGGATGATTGCGTATATTGCGTGGATCCGATGTCTAGTGATCAGGGATCCATTGAAATCTCAATCACTTAACCGGAAAACAATTGCAAAACATATAATAATACTTATAACATCGAGCTGTATTTTAAACATTCCGAGGATGTTTGAATCTCGAATATCCATGAGTGAGACTGGCAAAGTGAAATTCCATTTAAACTATCATACCAAATTTGCGTGGTATACGTTTTTCTACCTACCTTTTTATTTTATTGCTGTTAGTCCAATACCGGCAGTAATAATAACGATATGTAGCATCTCTATTATAATAGTAATAAAATTTCGAAACAGACAATTTTCTCATGAACAAAATTTAAATAATAACTTTTCTACAAAGACTGTTTTGATTTTGTGCGGAATTTTCATGATTTGCGAACTGCCGAAGAGTAGCACAGTTGTAGTAATGTTCATTGATCAATATGCCGACATAATCGGCAACAAGAACCAATTAAATCACTTTACCGATATCGGAAGTTTGCTCTCGTCATTGGATTCGATATTAAACTTTCTCGTTTATATCTATTCGGGAATGAAAAATAGATTATTCGACAATTTTTCAATGTGTAATTTTGTGTAGTTGATATTGATAATTGATAATTCTCATTGAGCTTGTTAATTATTTAAATTTTTTTATTTATTAAAAGTTAAAAGATTGTGAAATTCTATCAAAAATTGAAAAATAGAGTTTGATGAATTATTTATAAAATTTCGTTAGGATTTCCGAATATTAGGAAGCAATTTGGTTTGTTCTGTTTATATTTCTACGCTTCGCTCGGACTTAGTAAAGTCAAAAATATAAAGTAATCTCCGACTTAGGTCTGTTATTAATTCGACAAAATGACAACTCCTGTCATTTATTGGATTAAAACAATAGTATAAAGAAAGAAATTAAAAATCCAACAATTTTAAGCAATTATTTTTATCTGCAATGCAATTATTTATGTCAATTTTATTTTTGATAGTAAACTGATAATTATTTAAAATTATTAATATTGTTTAAATCAGTCAAAATGAAGCAATGATTTATGAAATTCTAAAAATGAATGTTCTATAAAAATTAAACCAAATAAAAAATATTATTTAACACATTTATTAAAAAATTGTTCATTTAAAGGTATTTTATTAATTTTTTAGAAGGATTGAGAAAAGGTTATGGTCTATTGGCACTACAAAATGTTCACAAGTTCACGGTGGTCCTTAGATGCACTCACTGCGTATAAATAACAGGTAGATAAACTTTATTTTGGCACTCACCATGCGCTATTAAGATGTCGAAATATCCTAAGCACGATAATTACTTATTAATTATTTGATCTATTTAACCAATTAATTGAACTGACTAATAACTGAAACAAATTTTGGTTAAATGCGAATTTGCCGGCGCAAAAATAAAAAATGTAATTTTTAAATTGAAGAAAAATAGAAAAACACTGAATATCCGAACTTGATACATATATTTGTATTTTAAAAAGAAAAATTAAACAAAAACAAAATAAATAAAAATTCAGTCTATAAAACATAACAAAACAAATAATAATTAAAAATGAATTTTTCTTGCTTTTAATTCACAAAATTCTTAACCAAATCCTCCATGTCTAATTGATCAGCAATTTCTTTTTCTATATAAATTACAACTAGACTAACTAAACGATCTAGACATATCTGTGATCTCAGATATCATTTTATTATTTTTAGCTTTGGAAAACTTCTTTAAGCACTAGCAACTGTGACTGGCAACGTTAGCAGTATGGGAAGTGCTATCAACAGGCTGTGGGCTATTTCAACAAATTTAGACTTGTAAATATATTTTGGATTACTTACTTTTTGAATCACTTTTCTAAGTATCAAGTCGTGTTCCTATAGCTTTAATTTCATTCAAAAGTTCAACCCGTTGATATTTGATTGGCCATCGGATGTAAGCGCTAACTGCAAGTCCTTAAAATGTTTCAATAATTTGTCATCCGTAAATCTCTTACTGCTGATATTGTAAAGAAATCTTAATAAGTCGTTATAATCCGATAATTGGGTAAATCTTTCATTTGTTGCTTGAATTGCGATGTACAATATCCTATTTAAAAAATATAATGTGAAGTTTATTTCTGGTGCTACTATCTGCTTATATAAAAATTTTCTACTCTTTCTGCGAACGCTTACGGGTTCTTCCTCACAAAATCCTTCAAAAATTTCAAGTTCAATTGCTAATTTTTTAGCTTTTCATTTCTGTTAGCATGTGTAATAAACATGTTTCCAACATGTAAAATATAGAAGTATTAAAGTCTTAGTGTTGAATTTTATACAGTACAACATTACCGTAGGTCAGTAGAATTACTGCAGTATATATTCGAAAATTTCCACTAAAATAGTCAATTAATTATTTTTTGGGTTTCATAGAGCTCCAAATTTCTCAAAAATATGTTGAGGGGACTAAATAGATTTGACATTGTTCTCCTCCCATAGACCTTGTTTTATTTTGCACCTCCTTTAAAAAATTTTACTGGCGCCTTTGCATACGTGTTTTAATAATACACTCCAACGGTGAGTTGATGCTAAGAAAAAAGTTATAAATGCATTGAATTAAATCAAAGAATTCGACAGTCTGCATACAACTATTAGCTGCATCGTTCTATACCAAGTTGAGAGAGTGGGCACTACAAAGTACGAAAAAAGCTCGGGGGTTTAGTTGGCGAATCATGGTTTGAACGCCATTGTATTTTTCGCGCATATTGGCTCCATTATCGTACCCTTGTCCTGATGTACGCATAATTCCTGAAACTTATCGATACAATTTTTGCCGTATTTTGCTATAGTTGTATCATTTAATTCAAGAAAAGTTACGAAGTGTTCAGAAACTATGACTTCAGCTGCTTTTTCTGAAGATGATTCCGTTGCACTGACAAACCTAAAAACAACTGTCATCTGCTTTTTGTAACTTATATCGTGGGTACAATCTAAAAAAATTGACTAGTACTTTGCTTGGTTTAGACGTGATCTTTGATTTTATTGGCAAGTAATTCAACGATTTCATTTTGAATTGTTTTTCCGAGATAGGTGGTGTGGATTTCACTTGTTATTATTTATTGAATATGTTTACTCATAATAGGATCATAGTTTCTTAAGAATTCAATAAATTTCAAAGGATTTCCGTTATTTGGCTCGAAAAGCTTTCACAGGTTCCTCTTAATGCTAGATTTTGTCCAGCAAGAGTTCTAATTAATGTTATTATTCTTTTAATAACTTTTTGCCAATGTTGCGTTTTAGATTGAATTATTTTCTGATTAATGTTATCAATGGTAATACCTGATTTAAGTCTCACCTCCAACTCTCTCCAATTTAAATATGCAGTAGTGTGGGCACTTGATGTTTCATTTCGTTTGATAATAACAGAAAGGTTTTTCCAATCTCGGCATCCGTCGTTTGATGACAAGGAGAATTTATTCGGACTGCATATTTTACAGAAAAAGCAAAATACAGTGTCTTTTGTACTGGAGTATACAAGCCAAGTGAGTTCTTTTTTAAGAGCTGAAATAATTATCATTTTATATCTGTTTGTCTTGGGATGGGGATAATCAAATGTATACACAAAGACAAACACACACACACATATAAATTATTATCATATCACATTAAAATAAAAATTATCCAATTACATAAATAATTTACATAATAAAATAAAAAAATAAATAAACACATAAAGATAATAAATAATCTTCTCAATAAATGTCACCACAAATTAATAAAATGGCAAAATCAATCACAGATTATCTAAATAAATGAAGTAATCATCAATTTTCAAATACTGTTATGAATTGTCATATATGGCCATTAATTGGGGTTATCGTCAGAATAATATCAATAAATTGTCATTGTAATTGCCATCACCAATTATCATCATCCATTGTTCGATCTACAGATATGTTCATCTTATATTTGTTATCTCTTATTATGTAATATTTTAATTTTTAATCTGTGCCCTTCTTCTAACACTATCTTCTTCATCCTCGGGAAATGATACCATGATTTTCTGAATCGGACCATACTTTACCACCTATGCTTTAAATTTACAGTCTATTATAGGCCAGTTTGCTGGATCATTAAAATTAAGAGGCAAATTTTTATTGTTTTTGGGGTCTTGATCTCGTTGATCTTCATTTTCCTTTTGTCCTATATCATCGACATTCCATGTAACAACTTCATTTAAATTAGAAATAACTTCTACTTCATCAAAGTTTTCCTAGTTTAGCAGTAATTTCGTAGTCAGATTCTGAATCGCTATTTTCAATAACATTCTCCGCCGCCTTCAATTTCAATTTCGCTTTCATTTTGGGTTGAATCTACTATAGATGCCTGAACTGAACTGTTTGATGAACTTCTCAAAAACTACAACAAAGCATTCTTCTGTTTCGCAGAATTTGACTCACGTTAAAGCCTAATTTTTTTTGTACTGTGATCCGGACAAGTGTTGTCTCTTATTCCGGTTTATTATATTGTATCAGTTTAATTTAAAGTTAAACAAAAAATAAAGCAAACTACGTCGAAGGATTGGGTAATAGAAAATTCGATCGCAGGTAACTTAATTAAGGGGTTACCAGTACCACTGCTATAATATCTTTAAATTTGTTTAAATAATCTTCCTATCATCCTTTACAATTAGTTATTTCATTCAGTGGCGGATTTCAAAATTTGATCCTCCACGAAAAAAAGATGTTTCCAAAAATTTTTATTAATTACAAAAAATTACTCTTGTTAGATAATTATTAAATATATCAAATTACAATAAAAATTTAAATTAAATTAACATTAAAACGAAACTAAAACTTAAGACCTTAAATAGTAACATCTCTCTTCCTTAACTTTATACTCGTAAATTCAGCAATAATGTCTTTCAACCCATTTTCCAGACGTATTTGCCTCAATAAAATATGTCGAGGTGGATATACACAAATAGGTCAGGGACTTTAAAAAACCAACTTTAATCAAGAAAATCTGTTACTAAAATTTTGTGAAAAATTGAATATTTCTACATTTAATAAAATCTAAAGGAATTTAATTATAAAAATTGTTGAGGAATAAAAATCGGCAAGAGTAAATATCGAAACCTAGAATTTGTTTAACTGAACTATTTTGAAAATCGCATTCAGTATAAACTCTCAAGAACTTACTCACATTTTTACAAAAAAAATTTTAAAAACCATTTTTGTTATTGCAACAAAGTTAGGCTTGCATGAACGATATAAACAAATCAACTCACCGGTATGTTGAGAATGTCGTAGAAAAATAGAAATAAAATTGCCCGTGATCGACAAAACGAACATTAAATTAGAGTCAGGACATTAAATAAGCTATTATAATAAACGAATACGAAAAATTACAGAAAGTCGAAAAATAAATAACAACAAGCATGTTTTATAGGAGTTCTGCCTTGAAGAGATAAAGCGCTGTCTTGTATTTTAATAATTTGAAAAATCTTTCTATTTTACAATTAAAACGTATAAATCTAGTGTGGTTAAAAAACAATTAAGCTAATTAAAGTTTATTTTATTAGGAAAGATGTGTTCAGATTATTTTCAAATTCTGCACACTCCTTGAAATATGTTAATATGAACAAAACCATTTTTTATTGCACATTTTCCGTGATCAGTACAATGTATTCAAGTCGTACTGATCAAGAAAAGTGGCTTCTTGCGTGGTCATCTCGTCCAGTGGCAACTTCCAGCTCCTTCTCATTCACTTGTCCTGTCTAAGAATCATGTAAATTTAATGTCAACTATATATTTTTCTACTACTGGTCGGA
The DNA here is from genome assembly GCA_022537955.1 of Schmidtea mediterranea. Lineage (NCBI taxonomy): Eukaryota > Metazoa > Platyhelminthes > Tricladida > Dugesiidae > Schmidtea > Schmidtea mediterranea. The sequence goes on from CM039680.1 coordinate 44,480,589, forward strand.
TATCCGCTATATGCCTTAATGTTCCAACCATTATCATTCTTATTGTGTAGATGACTGCATTCTCAAAGCTCATTCGAACAAACAAACACCATAATCACACCGAGATGCCAAGGCCTTTCTGGGTCAGGTATGAGAAAACATTTGTCTAGTGAGATGTATTGGTTATTGCATGACTATTTTATCATGAAACTATATTTTTTTTATATATCAGCGGTCGGGGAACATTTTTAACCAATTACCCAAATTATTTTTTACGTAGGTCTCTGTTACCCCTACATTCTGAAAAACAAAAAAAGCAACTATATTTTATCGTTTTGTTGGCGTTAACAAAATGCCCAAAAGTAAAAATGAAAAATCAATAAAAACATTGATATTCGAAATAATAATAAAAAAGGCAAAATCAATTAAAATTTTAAAATAAATATTTGTCGAAGGAAACGGGTATGGGCGGATGCCAAATGACGAGACGAATCCAAATATAATAAATTTAATTCGATTGGGGTCCCCAGAAGGAAATATTTATTAAAAATAGAAATTAATTAAAAATTAATTGGCTAATGGGAAACCCGAGCTAATGGGAAGTCCGAGCCAACAGAAAACCCGAACAGTGTAAGAAACCCTACGTCAAAAAATTTTCTAATTACGGAAACCGAAATTGGTTGACAAAGGAAACCCGGGACAAAAGAGAAACCCACCATCAAAATAGTTATTGTACAGACCAAGTCAGAATCGTTTGTAATCATCACTGAAACCAGAGAGAAATCAATAAGTCCATTTAAAAGTAATCGGCTCCAACAAGCAAGTAGCCCATCACCAAAGTTCAGGCCAAAGTTTTAAAAAAATAAGACGATAGATATTCAGAATGACGGAAAAGAAAGTCCAATTCAATGTAGTTATTGTTAGAGGCTGGGGCACTACGTTATCAATGTTGGCTCAAAAATAGATCTCAAAAAAGCCCAATTCAAATCCAGTGCAATCATTGCCAAAAGGTTGGGATATGATAGTAATCAATGCTGGTTCAAGAATAATGTGCAGCAAAGCCCAAAACAAATGCGATCAGATTGGGTGAAGGGTAACGATGAGCAAAGTTTAAATAAAATAAACACAAATGATCAGCGAATTAATGTTAGCTCTCAATGCTATAATTGCAGCAGAAAAGGGCATACCTCACGAAATTGTTTTGCCAGATCAAGATTTCCATCAACATCACCTTTACCACAGAGAGACAAATTAAATCTTCAAGATCAAATTCAGTGTCATTCATGCAGAGGTTATGGACATATGGCCAGATCATGCCCAAAGAATGTAAATAAATTTCAGAAGCCAATATTAAAGAAGTCAATTAGATTTCAAGGTGACAAATCGCAGACAGACAATGTAGGTTTTTTGCAACGAGATAATTTCAATGAAAGAATGGAAAGAGAAGTGAGAGAAATGGGTCGACGTTTGGATCGCTTGATGTCAAAGTTCGAATCAGATAATGAATATGATAGTCACATGATGTATAATTTGCAAGAAGAATTGACTGAGAATAAGTTGAAGATGAGAAACATAAAAGAGGATTTGCAAAGTGAAAAGGCACAATGATTGTGTCCAAAATTGGAAAATTAATTGAAAATAATGAAATAGAAACGACGAAAATATTGAAGTCGTTAATAGAATTGAACCTTGATTTGGTCATGTTCTTGAGCATGAGAAAGTTAAAGAGTGTAACCAGTTTGTGTGCAAAGTACTATAATATGAGCCCAAAACATAAAGATGAGATTAAAGAATTATTGAAAATATTTGAAAAATCGTTTAGAGAAATGTTTAGAATTTATTTTTGTTGATGTGATTGATGAAATTAATGAATGTGTAATCTGTTGTCATTGTGAGGTAAATGATTGTGTCAAAGATTTGAAAAATAAATTAAAGGAGAAACATGATGGATGGATAGTGGAGTTAAAATTTAATGATAGGTATTTAGAAAATGATGAATTTTTGATAGATTGTGGAATTATACAGGGAAATAAAAATGAGTTACAAATAGCAGGTATGATTAGTGATAAGGTGCTGAGTGAAATTGGTGAAAATGAAATGGTAAAAAGGAGCTAGAGAGAAATTTTAAATGAGTTAAAGGATAGTTTGTGTATTGGAGATGAAAATGAAATAAATAATAAATTAGAACTAATTGAGGAATCGGAATGGGAAACAGAAAGTAAATTGGAGATTGTAGAGGTGATATGAACATTTTTGTATGGAAAACTAGATATGCTGAAAAGTTGAAAGAATTAATGAGGAAATTGGGCAGAGAGCTGAGAGAGGCTAGAATAAAATTAAAACAATTTGTAGTAGCAGTTGATCACGAAGGTTACGGAAAAACTGAGTATGCAAAAGAGCATTGGTTCTAAAAAGTCAAAAGACTAAGGAAGAGACCAGCTAAAATTATGGGAAAAGATGAAATTATTATATTGACATATAAAGGTGAGCTACTTGATGAGGATGAATATTTATATGATTGTGGATTTGTACCCCAGGCACTAGATGAAGATGGATATTTAAGAATGGACGGAAATGTAGGATATTTAGTAAATCATTTGATATCGGAAAAACGGTTGAGATTTGAATGGAATAATAAGTCAAGTAAGTCAGATATCGAAGAAGAAGGAGAAATAAAAGAAAATAAAGGAAACACGGAAAAAGAAGACGAAATAATTGAAAATAGAGAAATTAATAGAAATGAAAATGAAGATGTGGTATTAAAGATGAGTTTATAGAATTAGAAAGACAAAAGAAGCTTATTATATCAGAAAACAAGGTAACGACAAAGAGAAGAAGGTTAGAACTTTGTATGAGATGAAAAAGTATTTAGTGAGATTAGAACAGGATGTCGACGAAACGAAATAAATGCTGAGAGGTCTCATCAAAATAGTGTATCCAATGTTAGGAATAGAAATAGAAGTGGACGATGAACTAAAAGGGATAGTTAAAGAAATGAAAAATCGACTTCCTCCCTTTGAACAGAAGTTTGGCCATGTAGATAAGTTTTGTGAGAGAGCAATAATTGAAGACTTAACCAAAGATGGAATTAATGAGGAAGTAGCGCTAACAAGTTTAACCTATATTATTTTAGAAGTAGGGACTCATGCATTTGTAAAGTCGGATGACTTGGATAATCTGATAGATATTGCTGCTCGGTTAGGAACAAAATTTTGATGAGTTTGGTGAAGGAAACAGGTGGTTAGAAAACAGTGTGCCCACTGCCTTCAATGCAAAAAATGAAGTTAAATTCACCACCAAGACAGTTAAATGAAAGAGCTAGACCAGAATGGAGGAAAACAATGGTTTTCCATGGTCCATGTTTATGATGATTACACTTTGTGCAATAATTACACAGTCAGCGTCTCTCGATGCATACGACTGCTCAAAAACAGAGATGGGAAAGATTTATTTAGTGGTGGATATGTCAGAATGCCCAGATGCATACCCGAGTAAACAAAAAATCGAAAATGATGTTAAGTATTATGTGTACTAAGAGTCCGATTTACGGAGAGCTCCAGTAAGAGAATGTATTGTTAAACATACAACGTTTGTGTTCTATTGTGGCAAGTGGAGTCATACGTCACTCATAAAATGCATGCTATACCCAGACGAGTTGAGGCCCTCCCAGAAAATTGTTTATCTGCTTTTCAAACGGAGGAGTTAAAAATAAGCCCAGAGATTTGATTAAAAGCTAAAGTGAACCATAGAATACGAGAAACAGTAGTTGTGAAAGGGTTACTGAAAAAAATGGAGATTGTGAAGGAGAACCATACAAAATGAAAGGTAAAATTGTGCAAAAAACAGTTGTATTGGAGAGTTGAGAGAGTTTGAAGGAGCCTTTGATGATGATATAGGCAAATTACAAACACACCCATTTTGTAATATGAGACAGACAAATTGTCAAACTGGAGAATCAATCCTTGCCTATAATGTTGAAACAAATAAATGAAATTTAGCACATCTAAAAACCATGAATTTTAAAGAGTTAATTAGAGAGAAGTTTAGAGAAAGACCTGATAGTTTTAATGCAAACTATAAATTTAATAATACAATTAAAACAACCCCAGTGTAGACGAGACAAACCCGTACAGTTCTAATGTCAACGTTATCAGCAGATGGTATGCGATTCATAAAAAATGATATTACTAGTAAATTCGGCCGAATGGTTTATGCAACAAATTACAAAGATGTTTATGTGTCAAAGAATATCATTGAAGAAGCAAAAGTTAAAATTCATAGAGACGATATAAAATTAACTCATACCTATTATTAGCCACAGAGCTACGGGTATTAATAGAATCCATAACTAAAACACGTTTATTATCAAAACCAAATATTATTAAAACAAATTATATCGTTAATTTGTTTGAGGAGTTTCTAAAAAATAATAATTAATGAATAAGTAAGGATTTCAACATACAATCAAACATGCCCAACATCATACCATTATTTAAATACAAATTATAAAACGCCTCACATCCCCCCCTTTTTGAAAACCTTTAACCACTCAATATTTCTCGTGACGGAACTTCCATTTTCCAATTTTATTTCATAACTTCGATCATGAATCTTTTTAGTAATCACACCTGGACCCATGTATCTGTTATCACCTTTATTTCGAACATTTACTTTGATCAATACGCAATCTCCAATTTGAAATTCGCGATTTGTCGGCTGATTGATTTTTTCTTCTTCCACAATCTCTGAGAACCATTCACTATAAATCTTTTTCCCAAACACCATTTCAGCTGGAGTCTTCCTAATAGTTTTTTGAAAAGTTGAATTCAACATAAACTGAACTTCGGGAAGAATATCTACCCATGATTTATGTCTTTTATCTTTGAGTGTTATCTGTATAGCATCTCTGATTGTACGGAATTGTCTCTCAATCTGTCCATTTGCTGAGTGATGATATGGACTTGAATAATTAATTTCAATATTGTGGAATTCTGCAAAATCTTTCATTAGCTTTGATTCAAATGATTTACCTCTGTCACAGTTTATTATCCTTGGTGCTCCATACTTCATTATCCACTCTTCTTTCAGTAATCTTACCACTGTTTTTTCATCTTGTGATTTCACTGCATGTAAAGAAATAAACTTACTATGATGATCTATAATCCCAAGAATATATCTTTCTCCTTTCATTGCAAGTTGTAATGGACCACAGAAATCTACATATATTGTTTCAAATAATTTCGAATCACTTTTGCAAATTATTTCTTCTTTTGTTTTAGTTGTATCAACCTTTCTTTTCTGACAGTTTTCACAGGATTGTACAACATTACGAATAGATTGCTCCAAATCTTTCATATCAAAATTGTTTGATACATACATTTTTACTTTATTAGCACCCGCGTGACAGAGCTTTTTATGATATTCTATGATGAATTCAGACTTGTTTTCTTCTGGAATCCAAATTTTATTATTATTTGTCATAATCACTCCGTTGACATATTTATAAAATGTTTTATCTGGCATCAAACTAATATTTTCTTTTATATTTTCAATTTCTTTCGAGTTCTTTTGCCATATATTTTCAATATTATCAGTCATCAGTGTCAACAATCTTGTTTTTAATTTACCCATTTTAGGATTTTCATGAATCATTTGACATTGAACACATGTTTCACATTCTTTTCTAGATAAAGCGTCGGCATTATTGTGGTTATCACCTTTTCTGTATTGAATCTCCATGTCCAGACCACTAAGATGGTTAATCCAAGTTTGAAATTGTGGGGTAATAGCTTTCTTTGTCTTCATCATAAATGTAATGGCTTTGTGATCCGTCCTCAAAATAAACTTTTTACCATATAGATAATGCTTAAAATGACCAGTAAAATAAAATATAGATAGTAATTCCTTTCTTGTTATACAATAACCCAACTCGTGTTTATTCATAGCTCGGGATCCTATATGCGATTACTCTTTCTTTACCTCCATCTTTTTGAGACAGAACAGCACCAATGCGGTCAAAACTTGCATCTGTATCCAAAATGAATGGCTTAGAAAAATCTGGGAACTTCAATACAGGTGTAGACGTCAATTTCAGTTTTAAATTTTTAAATGAAGTTTCACACTCATCAGTCCACATAAGCTTCTTTTGTTTACTTCCACATAACGCTTCTAATACTTTGGAATCTTTGGTGTAATTTTCTATAAATTTGCGATAGTAATTTGCCAAGCCTAAAAATCCTCTCAAACTTTTTACGCATTTAGGTCTTTCAAAATTTTTAATAGTTTCAATCTTGCTTTCATCCGTACGTATTCCATCTTCACCAATGATATGACCCAAAAATTTTACTTCTTTCCTTTTGAATTGACATTTTGCTGGACTTATTTTAAGATTTGCTAATTTAATCTTTTGAAAAACCTTTTCAATGGTACTATAATGTTCATTCAATGTCTTTGAAAATATAAGGATATCATCCAGATATACAATTGTTCCATTCCAATTTAATTCTCCAAGAACCAAATTCATAAGTCTTTGAAATGTAGCTGGTGCGGCTGCTATTCCAAATGGCATTCTGTTAAAGTAATATTGCTTGCTTTTTGTCGAAAATGCTGTTTTCAATTTTGATGCATCATCGAGTTCTACTTGATAATAAGCATTGCCTAAATCAATTGTCGAGAAAAACTTTGCTCCGTCAAGAATATCTAATAATTCATCAGTATTTGGAATGGGAAAAATCGGTCTTTCGGTTATATTATTTAATGCACGGTAGTCCAAGCATATTCTTATATCACTACTGTTTTTCTTTTTAACACATACTAACGGAGAATTCCAAGGGGATGTACATTCTGATATAATGCCATATTTCAACATTTCTTGAATATTTTCTTCAATTTTTTCTATTAAATGTATAGGTTGTCGTCTTGGGTTTATTACAATCGGACTACCTTTAGTAAGTATTTCATGCTTTAATAGTTCGGTTTTCCCAACATCCCATTTATGTTTCATAAAAATACCGTCAAACGTGGAAATTAAATTATTTATAATCTTATCTTCACTTATGTGGTTCTTAAATGAATTTTCCATAATTGTATTTATTTCGTCTGTACGGTTTTCTATTTGCAATTGCATTCCAAATCTTTCGAGAAAATCTATACCTCCTATTAACTTTGGGTTTATATCTTTGGCTACAACGAATTCTACTTTTTTAATATCAGAAATTTTATCAACTTTTACATTTAATAAAGTTTTACCGCAAATTTCAATCGGGCTATCATTCGCACATCTTAATTTTAAATTACTTGTAGTCATATTCAAATTTCCAAGTTTTTTAAAATATTATAATCAATCACACTTATTTTAGCTCCAGTATCTAATAGGCATACTAATTTTACATTATTAATCATTACGGTAACACTGGGTCTTCCCTGCATTTTATCGTATACTATTATATCATTCCGTTTATCACGATTAAGAACATTTAGTTCATTAGACGTTAGGGGTGGGTCTTTAAAAACTTCATCCATACAAAATTTATTAATGTATATATTAATATAATTTCTATAATCAAAAATACCATCACAACAGTTATCATTCAAACTATCACAATCATTCAAACTATCACAATCATTCAAAATCATACAACCCTTACTCATATCATTAATTACCTTTAATTTATTGCTCCGATCACCTCCTCGTGTGGTGGAGCATTCCCATTTGGGTACTCAAAATCAGCCTCTGGATCCTCGTCACCGAATGCAGCCACTGATTTATGGAATTTTCGACGTCTGCCTGGAAATAACTCATGGCACTGATGTTTGAAATGTCCAGATCTTTTACAATGGGCACATTGAATATTGGAGCATTCAGATCTTCTATGACCTTCTTCGTGGCACGCCCAACATCGCAAAATTTGATTTGTTCGGATATGATCTCGCGAATGAAATTCCCTGGTATTATAAGGCTTACTCCTATTCATAGGTCTCCATCCATTTGAAATAGCATATCGATGTTCTCTGGTAAGATCGCCTTTGAATCTTGGATTATGTTGAGGTTCTCTTGTATATTCATCTTTGAATCTGGGGTTAGCTTCTCGTTCTCGAATTGATCTGTTATCATAATTATATCTTGGTAAGCTCTTCTTAACAGCATCAGCATAGCGTTGTGTTTTATTCATTGAAGCTACATCAGCATGAAATACATTAATTTCTTTTGAAACTTGATCGTGTCTCTTTAATCTTTCTTTCATTTCATCAAATGATTTTAAATCTTGCATTTTGAGATCTTTTTTAACTTCTTTATCTTCAAGCGAATTGAATAGCAAAAATTTCTTTAGTTCTTCTTCATCAAGTTTATGCTTCAAAATATTTTTTGCAAGTTTCTCAATTTTTGAGCAGAATTCTTCGGCAGCCTCATTTCCTTGACGATAATTTAGCGCTTCGTTGAGATCATCGATAAGACTTCTGTTCTTAGAAAAAGCGTTTCTTAATCTTTCTGTATAATGCAGAGTTTCATTAGTCAACTCATATTTCTTCGTTGAATTGATTGATAGAAAAGCTTTGACGAATTTGCTTCTGTATTCATCGACAATATTTGTCATCTCGAAGAATCGTTCCGTTTCTAAGATAAAATCTTCCACGTCTGAATCCATGTCATATGTTTCTGGTGGCTTGATAAAATTTGCAATCGTGGTCGCCATATTAGCCACAGAGCTACGGGTATTAATAGAATCCATAACTAAAACACGTTTATTATCAAAACCAAATATTATTAAAACAAATTATATCGTTAATTTGTTTGAGGAGTTTCTAAAAAATAATAATTAATGAATAAGTAAGGATTTCAACATACAATCAAACATGCCCAACATCATACCATTATTTAAATACAAATTATAAAACGCCTCACACCTATTAAATTAAAAATATAATTGCTAATTGCGCTATTCAGAACAACTGATTCTGATTTTGAATAAATAATATTCTAACTTTTGTGGTTACTTAGTCTTAGTTGTTATTAATATAATAGTGGTGGGTTACAGGGTTTCAAATCTTGCTTATCTTCATGGTTGCCCCAGTAACGCCATACAAAATGATGCTAATCGCCACTTGGCACCCGTTGCTAGGCAACGTTGGTAATGTGTTCAAGTGGTGGATTGTCTGCAAAAATTGAGTGTTACTGCTAATACTATAATTGCTCGGACAATCCTCGGGTTCACGAGCTGTCGATAGAAGACCTATGCTCGCTTTGCTGGGTCCCTTACATGGAAATTTAGACTGATTAGCGTAGATGAGAGTGAGTCTAACCCGCTATGACTAAATACATAAGTGCTGATTTATTTAATGAACAAAGGACATGCATAACAATGATAAGTTAATTCGATCGACTTGATGCTTGTGCGGCTCGGCGTCGGGCCCGTTTCTTACGTCCCGGCCGGCGGATGGCTGGTTGAATGGCTGTTGACGTTGAGCTTGGTGCGGCGCCATTGACGGCACGTTGACTCGGTAGCTGGGAAGGGGCGAAGACGAGCGGATACGTTACCGCTTCCCCTTCCCGGCAGGCTGCTAGGGCAACCTCTAAGCCCCTGATCTGTATGCGAAGACTCTGATTGAGCTGGCGTTCTTCAGCCCAGCCCTTTTGAGTTGCTGTGAGTCGATGATAGAGTGTCTTCGTCCTTTTGGGGTCGGACCAGGTCGCTTTGACCTGCTGCACCTCGCGAGTTAATTGCAGTATCTGGCTGAGTAGCTCCGCGTTTGCCTGCCTAGCGCGGTCTAGTTCGCTTTGCATTAGTTTCAGGGCCGACATTACTATAAAGAAAAACACTCAGATTAACTTTGTTTAATGAGAAGAATTTCTAATTATTCTAAACATAGTTATGGAAGGGAAATTTATTAAAACAAAAATTTTAAGATGAACAACTCATTGTAATTTAATATTAACAACATCACTAGGATCAAAATGTCAGTTACGATTGTGTTTGGAGGCTCATGACTCTTCAAGAAACTTCTGGACTCCTTCTTCCGGGGAGTAACCAGGGATGATGGGCACTGGACGTCGAGTGTTGCGTGCCGGTCGAGCCGGGTACGTCTCCGCGATGCGCCCGACGAGGATGTCCTCTTCAACGTTGGCGAGGTACATCCTCGCCTTCACAACGTGCAAATCGACCTCTTCTTGAATCTTTTCCCACTGAGCCAGCAGGCTTCGCGCATGGTCGAGGATCTCCTCGGCAGGGTACTGTTCTTCCTCTGGCTGGCGGGGGTCATTCCCTCGGCCTAGGATTTGCCATAGTGTTGGGCATGATCGTTTTGGACGTGGCTCCTCGAGAGTCATTGACGGGCGCGCTCGTTTCCAGGCTCGGCGCCATTCATCGGCCTCTTGTGCTGAAATCCAATTTGGGAGCATGGGTTCCTCTGAAATGAGTTTGATGTAATACACTCTCACACAAATTACTAGGTATATGAACGTGAAATCAATAGTCATAGGCTCATACAATCTTAAATCGCTAGTTACTTTCAGGGGTACATCGATTGATTAAGTTAACGTTCGGGGAACTTGATGTCTGAACGGGAATCATAAGAATTATGGCGATGAGAGGTATAGGTTTGTGTGTTCAGGCGATTTCTATGGTTTTTCTGTGTTGGATTTAGGTCATTCATCCTTTAAGACGTTATCGTTTCGGGAAGGAATCTATCGGCGTTTATTGAACAGAGGGGTCTTATTGATCTGTACTCGGTTCCTCTACTGTATGGTTCTGATTATCTATGATTATTTGCGTATTAATAAGTTTGATTATTTGTCAAATTGAAATGGTTATTTGCACATTTATGATTCTAATGATTTCTCAAATTGGAACGATTATTAGTGCATTTATGAATTCAATTATTACTCAAATTGGAATGATCACTTGCATCTACATAATTTTACTATTTAGCAAAGTGGACTAACTGTCGACGTATTCGTCATCCGTTAATGTCGAACAGGATGTTCACACATGACATCACCGTCGACGTTCAGAGTAATTTCGGATCTGTGTATTCCTATGCAGTGGCGACATCCGTTCGCCCTTTGTGCCGGATATTTGATTGTAACGGATTTATTATGAATTACATTTCAGGTTTATTCATTTATTATTAAAACCTAGATCATTCATCTCTTCAAGGAACGAGATTTGGAGTTAACACAGGTGTGGGCTCGAATTTAGTTTGGTACATTTGAGTGGTCCTTCTATTATGGGAGTTGGTGCGGCTGCAGCATGGGTTCATAGGTTACTCTATGGAGTCAGTGAGTTTTACGTTAACTATCGATCGGTTTATAATTCTACGTCAAGGCAGTTTTGGGGAGTCACTCGTGGCGACTATCTGAGTGCTGTTTTCGATTCGTACATTACCGGAATTCTGATCATATCGTGAAGGCTGACTAGTGGAAATACACAATGGCAGTTATTGCTGAGATGAGGGAAATTTTTGGATTATTGGGACGTTATACTAGCGGGTTAATTTATTGTCGGGGGCCGGAGCCTCGTGGTGATTTTAATGCAATAAATTCTTCTCCATTTTATTCGTATTTTATAATTTTAATTTTATTGAATTATTTAGACTATTCAAATTCCATTCTAAAGTTAACCGATTTTCTTTGGATTTTTATGCTGAACATCGCTTAATTACATGAGAGGTGGGGAAGATATTGTCGCTATTTTAATTATTAAACACGCTCGGTTTTGATTTAATTTGGTACCTGATCTTATTTTACATATCGGATCATTTTAATCCTATGCCACAGGTGGTTATCAATTATAGTAATTCGATTTTAATCGTAGTTTCGCTCTACTTTCTCCACACATTACCTCAGTTTGATTAGCGGATCACTTCATCAATAAGTGGAAATTTACCTAGTCTTGACCAATGTTTAATGCATTAATTTTAATCTGCAAGCCACTCCAATTTTTCCTAACTAAATACTTTGAATGGGTTTCTTTACCATTAACTTATCTTAAAAATAAAAGGCTTTATTTTAATAAGTTTTTGATCCTTAAAACAATTTAACTTCCTCTTTACCAAAGAATTTCATGATCAAAATTGTTACTTTGCTGACACTGGATTACTTTAGTTTTAAACAATGGGTTAATTTAGTTCAAATCCATAATTTACTCGAATTCCTTTTGACGGTTAATTTCATTAATATAAATTAAATCGAAACGTTTATTTTTATTCCGCAATTAGTTAGACCAATAGATCAAATTAATTTAGGAGACATTGTTGAATTACTTATAATTTTATCCTCCAATTTAACATATTACTAATTAATTTAATTCCAAATATTAATCTAATTTAATCATACCAACGATCTCAAATTTATTTATCCCCGTGCCCTTTCCCTTTAGTAGATCCTAGGCGCATTTGTGTTTACATTATATTTATTGAGTGCCAACTGGACTACTCGGTGTGATAAGTTTAAGCCGTGTATAATATAAATTTAGGTCGATTTTTTCCGAATTGAGAAACGAGGAAGCAGCCAGAGACTTCTTCCTTATTTCTCGCTTCAGCTAGAGGGATAAATATTGACGTTACGACCGCTGCGTTGCTCACGCTGAGTCTTCACGGGTACATATCATTGGCGATTTTCCACGCACTTACATGCATCTGTACTATGTAGATTTTACTTGCTTGCGTTATGTGTTGGCTGTGGGCCGGAAAAATTTCGACATTTCAATTTATAAACCAAAATTATATATGTAAAACAATTTAGGTATATTAATAATATTTATTAATTATATAACAATCCAATAAAATTACCCTCCATTAACAAATATCATCACATTGCATCCAAATAACATAAAATAAAATGCCACTCTCCCCACGTCGTCACCAAGCAGAGCTCTACAGAGATGCTATGACGGGACGTGGAAAGAGGGTTCCACCATAAATAATCCTCACCTAAAAGTTAAGATTTCCAAGATAAACTGACAATAGTTTAAAATAGTTGAAAACAGTTTTAAAATTGACTTCAAGATTTAAAAATATGGTTTTTAAGGTTCTAACAATAGTTTGAAAAATGGTTCTTTTAGGTTTTTGAAAAATGGTTCAGTTAAATGTGAAAATGGATCAGTATATATACCTATTTTTCTGGTGTGTGAAATTTGATGTAGTAAAACAAAATTCGACCTTGTTATTTTCTAGCAAATTCTATTCTTTACTTTTATTATTTCTTGATTTATTTTTATAATTTTTTATTTAGAATTTTTATTGAATTATTGCTAATTCAAATTTTTCAATTTAAATTTCACTTTAATGAACTTTTATTACTTTTTCCAATTTTGTCGAATTTGTTGTGTTTTCTTGTTGTATTTGTGTAGGTATCGTGCGAATCTTGGTGCATTTTGTTATTATTTTAATTTATTTTTATGTTCATTAATTTATATTTAATTCTCTTATTTTTCTCATATTTTATATGGCTTAATTGGTGTTTTCAGGTTTATTTGAAGTGCATGTTATATTTGCGTGTGTGTTACTGATCCATTAAAACATTTTCCAAGGCCGTTTACGTTCTGGCCCAACAATAGTACTTAGTAACTACTACTTAGTCAGTAGTAATTACTAACTACAAACTACTGTTCGTTTACTTACTAGTTACTACAAGTAGTCAAGTAATTACTACGACTACATTACTGTTGGGCCAGGACTAAGATTTGTTTAAATGAATCAGAAGTAACAGCTAATGAAGCAAAACAAATTTAAAATCAAACCTATCAACATTAATTAAACACCCAAAAATATGAGAGAAAATGTAAGAAAAAAACAAAATCAAGAACATGAAAGTAAATTAAAATAAATACAAAGATGCAACAAGAACCGCATGAAATTAACATAGAAATAACACGATAACATGAAAATTTGACCAATAAATGGGCAATTCATAAAACTAGGAAATATTTGAGTAAAACGAAGTAAAATAGAATATTTTTAGTGTGAAATATTCAATTGAAAAAATTATAAAATACATCGTCCATTTAATTCAAGAAAATGATAAAATTAAATTGAGATAATAGCAATAAATTCAAGGTCAAATTTTGTTTTAATGCACCAAAAAAACACGCAAGGTTAGGGTCACAAAATAGGCATATATACCGATTCATTTTTACAGAATTTTAATCATTTTTTGTGAGTAATCACTTTGATAATCATTTTTTCCAAGTGAAATAACTTTTGTGAGCAACCACTGAACACTTTTAGAAACTATTTTTGTGAATAATCATTTTACGAACTCTATTCGAAAGGACGATAATCGATAATTTTCTAACATACGAACTAAAGTACACTCACAAGTAAGTCTCTGCTTGGGCATATCCTCTGGAATTTTGTGGTATGCTATGACTGAGAACCTTTTCATGTTGAAACATATTTATGAATTAATTATAATTTATGAAAGAGACTATTTGCTTTATATTTATCGAATTTTTTCTGGCCTACGGCCAAACAAACTGCAAGTTATTAAATTATGACACAACTATCAAGCTGTGTAAGTGCGGTTTCTCCGCCTATAGCTTGTGTTCGTGAGGGTCCAGTCATGCTTAACAACGGGGTCGAACGTCAAATCATCAGATTCTATAGGGGAAGTGGGAAGATTGTGAACTAGTCTTTTGCTAGCTCTATTTCACCCATCTCCCGAAAATTCAAATAACACATCGGCTAAATTTCTTACATCGAGTAGTCCAGTGGGCACTCATAAAATCCTAATATTAATATATATTCCTTAAGATCAAATTAGAGGGAAAGAGAAGTGGACACTCGAAATCGATGCAACTAACTTAAATAAAGCCTTTAAATCTAATCTCAACTAAAGTAACTCGAGCATCTCAAAAAGCTAATTAGGGCCAAATTTACCTAAATGAATAAAATAAATTGTATATTAGATTGTAAACTAGGCTCAATGATATTATAATTTTATCAGAACGACGGTCAACAGTAATATTATAATAACGCCTACAAAGTCAAATTACGATAGACAGTAGTTAGGAAAATAACTATAAACGACCATAATAGATAAAATTATGTCAACGATATACAATAAGAAAGATCGTAATCCGACAAATAATGTTTACGATGGGAATGATAATAATAGTGTAGATGGTAGGAGCCCTGATAATATCAACAAAGACGTAATGATCCAATGGGTAGTCTTAATAATAACAACAGCAAGGATAAGGATAAAGCGAAAAATGAAAACAACGATATTAATAACAATAATAAATACCACTAGCCCATTATTAATGGTGACAATTATCGAAATATTAAAAGTCATAACAATAACAAATGAAGATAACAATAATACATAACAATCACATTTTTTAAAACTAATCACATTAGTAGAGACAAAATGAAAAACCAAAATAATGACAATAAAAATAAACCCATAGTGGTAATCTCAATTCTACCAACCTCCACCAGTCATCGTCAGTAGATCGACAATCAACGATAAAATGTTGACCCGTCTCGCCCAATATTCTTCCATTTCCAAAACAGCCCAAACCGATGCCACAGACTTGAACTAATGAGATAATAAAATTAATAATAAATCATAGTAGAAATAGTTGTACAAAGGAGAGAATTTACGACGTTGATCCCAGACGATTTTTGCATTAACTGAACGATGAAGATCGTGATTCTAATACTCTACAACTCAATACCACTATTAGGGATAGCTAGGGGCTGGCGGAGTTATATCTACTAATCCATTCGGGCCTCATGAGAATTAACAATTCCTGCACGCATAGATGATGAAAATATGATCAAAGCTGTGAAGAACTAACCGGCAGCCAAAACGATGAGAGTTGTGGCCAATCTCGGGCAGATCATCAACTATTATGATTCAAGATAAGCCAGGTTTCTTCTCTGTAGTACACTAAGCGTCCGAGGAAGTTGATAAAAAAATCAACCGAAGCACATCGCATCCAACTGGATCACATGATTAAAAAAACGAAAATAAATCCCATTGTAAGATCATATAAATTCCATTATCACAATCCTAAACTAATGAAGCGAAAAGTACACGAAAGCCAATCGTAGTGGAATGTTTGGTTGTAAACCATAAAACACCAACAACTGGTGACTCGCTGTAATCTGAGAAGACTGGTTGACTGATCTCTGATACGACAAGAGAAGTAGATATATTAATGAATGAATAATAATAAATAAAAAATGGAAAATTCAGAATAATAAATTAATTTGTCCGCAAATAATGGGGGGGATAAGGAAATCAAGTGGCAATGAGTCAGTGCAAATATAGCTATATAAGCCACCAAAAAATTTGTAAGAAATCAATAATGTCTACAGCGCCCAAGAAACACCAGCTTACTGCTGAAAATGGACGTGGGGAAGAAGACCCGCTTAGGAGTCAACCCAGAAGTCACCGATCGGCTATTGAAGGAGATCAGAAATCCAGCCTTACCTGACAAGTTCTAGGTAAATAATTTACGTTGATACGTTTTCATTACAATGACCAACATTAAGAGTAGACACATACTGAGTTATTGACTTGAATAAGACTTCAATTATTTATTTATATCGTTTTAACGTAATAACATTTAAATTAACGGATATTTAGATCATAGTGACTCAAATGGTGCATGGACTGAAGAATCTCGGAACACCCTACAATTGCCCACTTAATCGGCGGTGAGATACCGCCAGGCCCCGAGGGACCAATGATATTCACTGGCGACTTGTGGTGAGGACAGCTGATTGTATCGAGCTGACAATCGGGATGATGAGGTGGAGCTACTTAGTGTAACCATCAAGCGGGAACCGGACAGGAATCCAGCACGAGAGGCTGGCCAACGAACCGAGTTCAGTCAATACCGCCTAGAGAGCCTGGAAAAGAAATTCCACTGGAGAGCGAATCTTGCACGGCGACACCTAGGTCTCGTGAACGCAGATATAGCAAGTGGAGCGATCCCCAGTACGGATTGTTTTGCTTCGAATTATGGGGTCTCGTTCGAACTGGATGACCACAGGTTGATGAAAATGGAAGCGCCAACGACATTAATTCTACCGTATCGGCTAATACAACCTGCTCTACTAGATCCATTAGGTCAGCGGCAACCCTGAGATCATGCGTATGCTCGCCGGTACCCTCAATAGAGACGCACTGACTATTTTCGCAGAGACAGCCAATCCGCTAGCCGACGTTGAACCGAGGATCAAATGAATGAATTGTACCTACTGAATTTCTAATAAATATTTTAGCATGTTAATTTCATTTTGTTATTCTAAAAACAATATAATTGATTTCAAATAGAATCTATAAATAGCGATAATAATTTAGCCGTCATAATTCGGGGAGATTAGGAGAGTTGGTCATGAGTTTATAATAATTACCAAAGGCCCTTAAATAAAATTGCAAAACTTTATAGAAAACCATTGAAACTAAGAAAATTATTGTTAAGGTAGCTGAACTATTACAGAGTTAGTTTAAAAGACCACCACAACCACTGATAGTAATGATACAGCCCCGTCGTGGCAACTAATTAAATTTATTTTGTTTTAGATTTGGAATTGTCACGAACCCTCGGTCTGGAATTAAGAAGTTTGCGTCGAGAGAACGCGAATATGCACCGACAACTACTAAAATTATGTCGGGAGATCGATGAGGTCAAAGCTACATGGATTAAACCGGCCTAAGCCAAGCAACTGTACCAACGTTTGACTGCGGCTCAGCAGGGGTGGAAGGAGGAATCCAAATTCGGGGCTTAGAAGTCGCGCTATCTGCGTGCCAAGAAGAGTGCAGTGACTTACCCTTTGGTCTTCGCCCCAGCACAAATAGCGTATCGCGAACATAGTTGACCAGATGAAGTGGGTAAAAGGGCACTATCCCCATGCAAGGTCAGGCAGGGCAGAAAGAAATCGCAGACGGCTCCGACAATCCAATAATGGTAAATAGAAACACCTTTTTCTTCGAATGATTTTTGTGTTATATCAATAAATACTTAACTTGATTTTTCGGATATAAATAGTTCCAGTTATTAAATCAATTTCGGAAATTGGATATTATGGTTGAGAAGTAGTATAGAGATCAAATATTTAAAGACGACCACAGGCCTTATAACGGCAGCTCGCTGGACCCAACATGAGACCGAGCCTTAGTAGTGTTGGGCCAGAACACAAACGGTCTTGGAAAATGTTTAAATGGATCGGTAACACACATGCAAACATAACATGCAAATTAAAACTCAAACCTATTAAAACATCAACTAAACCCTATCAAATATGAGAAAAAAGATAATTACATACAAAATAATAAACATAAAAATAAATTAAAATAATAACAAAATGCAACAAGATCCGCACGATACAAACACAAACATAACATGAAAACATAACAAATTCGACCGAAATTTGATAAATCAATAAAATTTCATGAAAATGAAATTTAAATCAAAGAATTTGAATTAGAAATAATTCAATAAAAATTTCAAAAAAAAAATTATCAAAATAAATGAAAAAATAATAAAGATTAGAATACACTAGAAAATAACAAGGTCGAATTTTGTTTTACTAAATCAAAAATAACACGCGAGGTTAGGGACAGAAAATAGGTATAAATACCGATGCATTTTCACATAAAAAAAACCAATTTGAAACCAATTTTGAATTGAAAACGAATTTTGAATCTATTTTTGAAAATATATTCAAGTTTAATTTTTAGGTGAGCAGAAGTTTTATTTGGAAACTCTCTCTCCACGTCCCGTCCTCGCAACCTCGGTAGAGCTCTGCTTGGATGTCGACGTGGGGAGAGATGTATTGTTATGTTATTTTATCGAATGATTTGTGGTCAAGTAATTTGTATATTGTTTTAATATATTAATAAATATTTATAATGTTTAAAATTAACTTGTTTTTCATAAAACTTAATCTATTTTTCATAATTAATTGTTTTATTGTCGAAATTTTTCCGGCCCACAGCCAAGACACACCGCAAGTCAGAAAAATCAACATACTATTCAGATTCGTGTAAGTGCGTGGAATATCGCCAATGATCTGTGCCCGTGAAGACCCGGCGTGCGGAACGCAGGGATTGGAACGTCAATATTATTCCGTATAGAAGAAAGGAGAAATAAAGAAGGGGTCTATTGGCTGCTTCCTCGTTTCTCATTTTCTGCAAATTCGACCTAAATTATCCTACACACGGCTCAAAATCATCACACCGAGTAGTCCAGTGGGCACTCATTAAATATAATATGAACATAAAATGCGTTTAAGGCTTATTAAAGGGAAAGGTTACGGGGAATCAATCAATATGAAATCGCTGCTATGAAAATGAAATAACTAACGAATTAACTTTAAACTAAAGATTTTTAATTGTTATTAAACGGATCACCTCGAACCTCTAGTAAAGCAGGGAATTTAATCAAGTTCTAAGTCAGAGCATAGGCGCGCCCCTTTTCGAATGCCCGTGTAATGAATGAAATCATTTAAACTAAATCGACGATAGTCTCATACTAATACCCAAATCCCCAGATACGGTTTATAGGAATAATTCTAACTATTAAGCGATCATCGCGAGCATACCACCCTAATAGTTGGTCTTGTATAGAAAAATCCCTGACGTAATCATCGTAAATTTTTAAGAGTCAATAAAAATTTTTTTTTAAACATTATGAAAAGTTTACCTTACTATTAAAAATTTTAAAGATAAAATTAAAGACGCTTGAACTTTATTTTATAAAAAAAAAATGAAAAACACCCACTTACCAAAATCAACTTCACCACGAATAGGCATAAGGTATCGTCAAGATTCCATTAAATTCTCACCGAAATGATAGAGTTAGGACTATAAGACAAAGCCCAGATGACGAGCGTAGCAATCCGATTTCGTTAACGGTTCGGCTAGACTAGAGTTCGATCATACCCAGAACCAATTTTTCCTTGTCGTGATTGATAACGAATAACAATACCAAATTGCAAAGACAAATCTGAATAGAGACTTCACTGAGTAAATCACGACAACAGCCAGTGACATCCAAAGGGAGACAGATAGATCTGATAAGCAACTTCTAACTACATTTGCCGCTGTGAAAACTTTTAACGAGGATAATTCCCTGAAATTCACACCGAGATTAATTAACTGAATTTATATTATAAATTACCAGGCGACCAGAAAGAGTTAAGAAATCAACAAACTTTTCTGATAAACCAACTGGGCGATCAGCAGCGAGAGATAGGGACAATCCAAAACGCAGTTACAGTCAACGCTAAGGAAATATGGAACTCCCGCGAAATGACAGGGTGAATTGATTCCCTGAATTCACACGCATTGCACGCTAAATTCCTTCAAATAAGAAACTCATTATTGTGGAGGCTAGCTAATAAAACTTACCAAATAACTCACAAAAATCGCAACTCTAAAGTACAATTAGTCTAAAATGAATTTCATAAATTTACAATCCATGAAATAAACAATTTTACCTTAATAAAGCTCGCCGACATTTCCGCCGATCAACCAATATAAACATCCACCTCGCTGTTGTCACGCTGTAATTGACATTTCATTCATGTCTACCTACCCCGATCATCCGGCACACAACACGCACACTCACCAATATATTAACCGACGTCAGAAGAAATACATCATTCTAACCTAGCTGAAAGTTATGAATTCACCAAACGACCCAGGAGAAAATCTAAAACCCAATTCTCCGGATGCCGCAGAAGCCCCTCCGACGAGTAAATTTTTGATTATTTTTATTAACGAGATTCTAATTATACCCGAGCATTAGATAAAAATTCAGAATCAAAACTGTATAGCTTTCCAACGCCAAATGAGAACCCAAGAGAGTCCTTAGTAAATCGTGGTCTTCCGCACAAGACAAATTCTAATATGATAAAACCTTTTCACTCCAATGTTGAGTATAATAATCAATTTTTTTTGTGTTAATAAATATATTCACCATCGTTAATCTCACTGATCTTTGGTGTCATAGGTATTCTAGGTGTTAATCTATTGAGTGAAGATTCCGGTTTTAACCACATAAACAAACAGCCCAACAATCCTTTTTGGAGAAGCTATTCGCTAGTAATTATTCTAAGTTTTAGCCACGTAACTTATTAATATTAGGATTTCTTAGATACTTTGTTTCATTAATTCATGTTAAAGCTTAATCTCATAAAATATTGACATTATGATCATTTCAGGTATTCTTTTGTTTATTTCAGTCGAATCAACGAACCCTTTTTATTATTTTCACCACATCCAGTCCAGGTATTTTAATTATCCAATAAATTGAACAGGAATTTCCTTCATCGAATATACCCTTCACGACATAAGAATGTGTACACCGGGTACTTTTGATATGCCGATTTTTCCTCAAAAGATAATTTCGGTCATGTGACCAACAATTTTCCGCATATGAATAAGAGGGAGAGGGTGATTGAGTCGAGAACATATTGCCAACCATGTTAGTAGCCCACGTCTGATTTCGAGTTTTCGTGGAATCCTGACGCACTCCAAAAGTAGTTAGTTTAGCTATCCTTTATTTTTGCCCGCCGAACGACGAGAAAATTTGATAATTGAGAAAACCCCAAGATAACCGATCGAATCTTAATTTACTGAGAGAAATATTGGGTTATAGTGCTAAACTCATCAAACTTTCTATTCAGGACGATCTGGAGCTCTCGTTGAAACCCCTACTTATATCGTGGAGCAATGGCGACAGGCCTGGAATCGTGTATATCGGGAGCGATGCCCTGATATGCCGGAAGACAACCGTCGGGAAGATATCTCCCTGGCAGAAAAAAAACCCCACAAAACAAGCATGAAAAAATTTATTAACACATTGACATTCGATAGCACCGGGCCGAAATCCGGATCTGATAAGTTTTCTATTTTTAAACAACCTTTTACATTTACTTTAGCCAATGCCAAGATGAATACCTGCCCTGCTGAAACTCAGAATACTCTATCTCCAACTGATACCATATTTCAAACCAGTCTGTTTGAACTACGCCAATTAGCTGAAGAAAACGATCATGATCCCCACTTAATTGAATTACACTACAGAATGTTTGTTTTCCTCAACGGAACCACTGAAATTACAATAACAGATGCTACCCGATACTGGAACGAAATTTCCACCACTTGCACCTTTGATGCCAATATCACCCAAACTATGCAATTACTACTTACAAAACCATTCAACTATGATGATTCGCAATCAAGAATTAACTATGCACTGAAAACTTTTCAGGATGCTATTACGGATGTGGTAACTTATGAAAAATTGATTAATCATAAATACTTAAATTTCTTCTTTAATAAAAAATATTTTAATTATACAAAAAATCTTTTAAATACTAATGCAAAAACAATACAAAACATCTCAACAAATGATCTTGAAACTATTACAAAACATGCACAATCAATAGTAACACAACATGCACAGCCTACTTCTTATAGAAATGCATTAATTAAAAATTTTAAAACAACTGACAATATTTTTATATCACTAAATAATTGCACTGACAACTTTTTAATGATCTTAACATATACTTGATTAATATTAAACTTGAAATAAAAAATGAAAAATACTATATAAAATTCTTAATTGAATTTTTTTACATATTTTACCTAAAATTAAAAAAGCTACTCAACAAAAAATACCAAAAAACTAACAAAAATCTTAAAAATAACATACCTTCATTATATAAATTAGAAAATTTGACAAACAATTATTTTTTAAATACTGAAAATTATTTCATAAATATTAAAAAGATTTTTAAACGTGATATTGATTTATTTTTAAATGATTTTTATTTTATTATTAAATTTAAAATAAAGAATATGTTGTTTAAATATTCAAATTTAAGCAAATTAAACCCACAAAACAAGCATGCAAAATTTAGTGTACGCAGCTCGTCAGCCTGCGGCGACTCACTGACCCCATAAATATTAAAGCTACTTCTACCACTGATATCATCAATAATAAACACTCTTTTTCTAACAACCAACCCCCAATTACTGAAGACCAAAATTATGATTATGAACAGTATGAAGCTATTGAAACACTCGATTTCTTTAAACATACATCTTCGCCAACCTCTTGCATAAAACTCAGTAAATCATCTACTACCTTTACTAACTATATACCTTGCAATAAATTACCTACTTTAAAACTCACAAAGTCAAATACTACCTTTACTACCTGCTCAATATACAAAAACGAAAACCTCTTCGAGAACTCTATCTCTAATAACCCCATTACATCCCCATCTACCTGTGACACTAATTATACTACTACCTCTAATACTACACCAGAAACCAACAAAATACTTACCATGCCCCCTATGACAACACAGATGTACAACATGGGGCGATACTATCAAAACCTTACAATATATCTTGATGAAAATGATAATACATATGAAACTTTTGACCACTACGACTTTAAACCTTTGTGTCGTCCACTTGGTGATCCTTCAGATGACATCTTTCAAAGTCCGATCTATATTCAAAATGGTAACATGAATCAAAATGACGGCTACTTCATTCACTCTTTAACAACGAAAAGACCAACCTCTGCCATAATTCTCACCAAATCAAATACGACCACTACCACATGCAACGATAAAACTACTACCAACCATAATCAACCTAAGACATACAACCTTGCATACAAATTTAGCTTCACTGATACACTTTATGTTGGTGAAGATGAGTATGATTATGAAATTGAATCATGCTTCCTGCCCTTTATCAAATACAAACCATATACACCTGAACGAAATCTTGATAATGAATACTACACTACTACTTACACTAGCAAGAAACAACCTTCTAACACCATACTAACTCAATCAAATGTTACATTTACTATCTGCTCGAACTACACACCATACATTATTGACTCTGATGACTCCGATGACTGTGATGACTGTGATGACTCCAATGTTGACTCCTCAATCAGTCAAGATGACTGTATACTATCCAAAACACCTATAAAATTACAATTAAACCATATTGAGAATCTTACTACCAGCTCAACCCCTAAAAATGACTATAATAGAAAACCATCTAACCACTTTAATGACACTCTCAATTCTTTATCCAAATCATCTGAACTTGATCTTTCAAGCTTCTCAGATAACATCAATAACACATATGATTACTCCAATATTACCAACCTTAGTAACGAAAACCTCATTTAACACATAGATGAAATAACCTCACCCATTTATGATGATAAACCTAATACCACTTTACAATCTTTCTTAACTACCTTGCTTAAAGACCTAATTCCCACACATTGCAAAATTGAAACTAATAGTAATTACCCTCCAGCAACGATGCCTGAAAACCTCATTAAATCCTCTAAATCTATTGCTTACTACTTTACCTACATACATTTCAAAACTGAAAACAATTTATTAACTACTACAAAGTATGATAACCTTGACCACTCACCTAACTACACTGATAATGACCTTATTATTTCACCAAACCTTAATTTTTTATCCTCAAATACCTCTTTAAATACACCAATTATTGACCAAGATACTATTAAAGAACCATGCAGTATACGTGGCTATATTTTCTGTAACTGTTGTAATAATAGTGACTATAACGATGAAAGTGATGATAGCGACTGCCCTGATGAAGATGAATTCAACACATTCCACGCTGATCCTGACTACCTATCATACATTAAAAGCCAACAATATGAAGAAGAATATTACTAACTCCAGAATGCCTTGTATCCTGATGTCTGCCTGGACTCTATGCCTGATGAAAATCCGATAATAAATCTCCAAATACTGAATGCTGAAACCGATATAAATACTTGATAATATACCAAAACTGCCAATTTACAAATGCCGAAATACTGAAGCGCCTAAAGATTGAAATACCGAAAATACCGAAAAATTATATTATTTAATAACATTGAAATTCCAATGAAGTGCTTACCGGACTGAATAATGAAACGCCTGCTTTAATATATGCCAAACCAATGCTGATGAAACTCCTGATGATGTACAAACTGCTGGACTACACTCCAATCTACAAGAATTCATGATGATATACCGACAACTGTAGCACCCAAACCGAACGCCGAACGTGACTCTCAGAGTCGTACTAAGGGCTGGAAATGCTTTTTCCGCCTTAAAGTGTAATTGCGTGAATAAACTAAAAAAATTCTCAAAGGACAGAGTAATCGAACTCGCCTTAGGCCCAGAAGGGGCCACCGGATTTTAATTAATAAAAATTTGATTTTTTTTTTACTATGAGACAATTCAAAAGGACGTCCAGTGAACCAAATCCGTCCCAGGATATCTTAACTTAGGCCCAAGTACTCCTGGAAAATCTTCTGAACCATCAGCGCCACGTCGATGCCTCAGTGGAGCGGGCCACGAGATATTTGGCCAACGTCAAAGACGACCTAGCAGCGGGGCGTCTAGCGAGCACTTATCCACCTTCCCCGAGGCCGACCCGAAATACCAAGAGGCGAGTATTTGTGATTCAGGGTTATTCCCCGGAAGACGGAATCAAGCGATTCTTCGAAGACGCATAATCCCCTAAACAGTGACCGCTAATTATCGGAAATGTTTTTCTCTTTTAATAAACTAGTAGAAATCCAGCTTTACATTTTTTTTGTCTTTAAATTAAGTTCGAAACTATGTTTAGTATTGCTCACACTTGTTACTATAGAAATCATCATGGAAATTTAACCGTTATTATTCTAGAAATGGACCCCGTAAAATTACTACAAACCGAATTAACTCATGCGAGACAGGCCAACAAAAAACTCCATGACCAGCTCGTCCAACTAGTCCGGGAAACTTAACAAACCAAGGCAACGTGGATAGAGCCGAAGAGGGTCAAATCGCTATATCAAAAACTTGCCGCGGCGCAAAAGGGATGGGCGGAAGAGAAGCAATTGGCCCAGGGCCTGAAGACTCAAATCAAGGGGCTGGAGGTAGCGTTGTCCGCCTGTCAAGAAGGGGCAGCGGTGACTTACCCCCCTAGTCTTCGCCCCCGCTCAACTGGCTACCGCGAGTCGAATACTGCCCCATCGACAATCTTAACGTCAACTCCTACCACTACTTCAATCAAAACAGCAACAAACAGTCGTCGACCTGGACGTAAGGAGCGGGCTAAGCGCCGAGCCGCACGATTTTCAAATAAGCCTGGATTATCATAGACCATGTATTTAATCGACAAATAAAGTGGGATGGAGATTGTAGTTTCTATATATACCTTGTTATATTTATATCATCCTAGTGGTTTGAAACGACATTGTAAAAGGGTTTAAATAAGAAGTACCACCCATTCTGTTTCCAAACTAATGTTGTCAAAATAGCTAAATAAACGATAGGGACTTAGACATAAGGGGACCAAACAACTTAAAGCGAGCACAAGTCGTCTAACGACGGCTCGTTGGACCCATGGATCGTTCGGTCAATTATAGCATTAGCAATAGCGCTCACTTTTTGCGGACGATCTACCCACTCGAACACAGTTCCAACGTTGCTTAGCAACGGGTGCCGAGTGGTAAGCAAAGGAAATATTTGTATGGGGTTGTCTGGGTAACAACCATATAGTCTCAAATATCAAAACCCAGAAACCCACCAGTAGTCCTAGAAGTAAGACTCAACCTTGGCGGTCTCATAACCATTGGTTACATTACCAAGGTTGCCTAGCGACGGCTAACCATTGGGCGCGGCTGAGTGTTGTATGTATGGGTTCCAAGGTCATAAACCACAAACCAACCACAACTATGGTTCCTAGCAATTAGTTATCAAACTGTTAGTATTTTTAAAAATAATCGCTTTTCCTATTTGTTAAGTTGTTAGTTTAATCAATTGGCATTACTCACTTTCACTTACGGACCTTATAGTTAAATTACAAGAACATTGATTTAGTGACATTGTACTGTAATTTTTCGTACTTTCATAGTATCGTTGTCTAGTTGCGGTATTACTATTTAGTGTTCTCTGATTTACTACTATTTGATCATTCGTTGTAAGTTGTAACTTGTTATTGACACTTATTGTTTAAACTTTCTACTATTTGACTATTTGTAATAATAATAAATTAAAGATATTAATAGAATATATTATTATAATTTTTCTAATAATATGTAAATTTGATAATTATTGTCCAGGTTTAATGCTCAGTGATATAATGCAGATTTTAAATCAAACCTATTAACACCAAGTAAAACACCCTAAAATATGAGAAAGAATATAATTAAATATAAAATCGAATAAACATAAAAGTAAATAAAACTATATACAAACGCACCAAGAACTACACAAAATTAACATAGAAACAACACGAGAACATGAGAATTTGACCGAAAATAGATTAATTTATAAAACCAGCATTTTAACGAATAAAACTGGTTAAAAATAAAATATTTCTAATTAGAAATATTCAATTAAAAAATAATAAAAATAAAATCAAGGTCAAATTTTGTTTTAACGCATCAAAAAGAACACGCAAGGTTAGTGTCTCAAAATAGGTATATATAGCGATTCATTTTTACAGAATTTAATCCCCTTTTCCTTGTGAAAACTATTTTTTTAGTGAAAAGTTGCAAGCCGCTTTTGTTTGGGAAAATATCTTTACAATTATGAAAATCACTTCAAGAGAAAATTTTAAAGAAACTATGGCGAATCATCTTACACGACACGTCCTCAAGCAAACTACAAGTGAGTCCTTACTTGAGCGTGCCCTCTGGAAGTTTGATAAATATGAATGATGCTCAATGTAATACTATGGAATAACATATTATGACTGAAATATATTTTTCTTTATTGTAGAAATTTTTCAGGCCCACAGCCGATACATACCACAAGTCAATAAAATCATACACATCAGATTTTGTAAGAGCGGTTTCTCCGCCTATAATCCATGCCCGTGAAAGTCTGGTCGTGATTAACGACGGGCGCTGAACATAAATTATAAATCTATAGGAGCGTTGGGTGATTGAGAGGTGGTCTTTTGGCCACTTACTTTTCTCCTCATGTCCGAAAAATCGACTAAAATCACTCTTACATATCGGCTAAAATTCATTCACTCCGAGTAGCTGAGTGGGCACTCTTGAATTATAATATCAACATACATTGTACCTAGGATCAACTCAGGAGAAGGAAGAAGGGAATCTTGTGAAAATCGATGGAACTTCGAAGGGTAAATAAACTAATCATTAAAATTTAGGATCGTTGGATCATTAACTTAAGTTAACGGGAGTATTTACGACTAACATTATTAGTTAACCGAATACTATAAAACTTAACAAACGATTTAGGAATAGCATCAATACTGATGACTAGGTAATAAAGAGCATAAATTTAGCATAACTTTCCCGAGGAAAAATCAAGGATCCTCACATAAATAATTTAGTAAACTGTAAGATCACTAATGAAGGAAGCAAAAGCCCTGCAAGCCAAAGTAACTAAAGAATAAAAATTTGACCTGACGATCGAATTACATCCAACCCCCAAAAGTCTAAAAAAATACCATGGCGAAATGATGACAGGAATTTCCGAAGTAATATCAAATAAAGTCTAAGCTAAGTCACCAACACAGGTACGCAAAATAAATTAAGGTTCTAAAAATTTCTTTTTTTAATCACATAACATTAATTAAAGAACCTATAACATGAGTATAGCGATTATACACAAAGGTAAATTCCATTAACATTGATTATCTTGATAGGTGATCACACGAGAGTATTAAGAGATATTTTTGAGCATTTCCTAATTGCGATCAATCTCCAAAATCGGAGTATTTTTAATTCTCTGTAAGCACCACGGTAAACAGTTGCATACTATTATAAATTAGGAAAGTAGGATTAAATAAATGAAACACGAGCATCAATATATGATAATTAAAAATGCCATAAATAAAACTTAAATTCCAAACAATATAGGTGGATATAGAGTCCAGTCTCCGAGCAAAAAATCAAACTTCTTTTGAGACTTAATGATAATTCCAAACACAATTCGAAATAGAACGTCCCAGGAAATCCCCGACGAATAGTATAGCAGTAGTTCCAACAAAAGAACGAGTTAGGAGAAGCCTAAAAAATTAACTTACATAGCGGTTAAATAAACTATAAAATCCACCCAAGCCGACGAGGCTAGAAAGACATCTGAAGTATCAATTCAGAGCATGAGCAATGGAGCAATCTTGAAGTAGTGTATTATTGAATAGTAACGGTAAAAATTAACTAAGTAAAATGAGAAATCCAAGAAAATTAACATCTACTGATAAATCAGACGATATAGATACATACGTCTTAATAATTTCAAATGTGTTTACACAGGTGTAGACAGGATATGACCACTAATATCCATAAACAGATAAATGATTTTACAAATATTCGAAGGGCCATCTCTATGAATAAAATATATATAACCATCCTTTCTCAATGAAAATTCGCGATGAGAAAATTTCACGTCGATAAAGGGCAACTCACTCAGCCGGCACATAATATATTTATCAAATGCACTCTGTGTAAATTCATTGCATTATGTGGTCAAATATGAATAATACGAGCGACGAAGGCGAAATGTCTACGAGATATATCCGAAATAAGGAGCAAACTGGCAATGATCGTGGAAGGATGAAGCCGCGAAATGTAAATTGGTTATCCAGAAACAACGAGCAATTCACACCAGGTAAATTCTTTTTTGCAAGATAGGAAAAAAAAGTGAAAGTATAGCAAATTACTTATCCACAGAGGATATTAAATAAAAATAAATGGATTTTTCGTGGTAAAATAAAAATCTTATTATCTATATCAAAATGTGATATATTACAAAAATTATCTGACAAATTTCCATTGAAAAATTCAGTAAAAACCCAACAGTATTATTATTATCATTAATAATAATTTATTAGTATTGTTAATTTTGTTTTTACAAAATAACAAAACATTTACCTCGACTGCCCGGCCACTTTTTTTAAATGACTTCGGGCCCAACAAAAAAAGGTGTATTGATATATTAGTCAGAACTCATTGCTAAAAGATAGTAGAGAAAACAAAAACTTCTGACGTTCGAAGGAAAACAACTTTGCGGTTAAATCGTGTGGTAAAAATTGAAAGTTAAAAAGAAAGCAATAAAGGAAGAAATGATCTGTTCAGGGATGACTTATAGTAAATCAAATTTATCTAGGTATTAACCCTTTTTTGAGTTAAATTCCTCAGGCTGAGAATTAGAAATTTATGTAAACAGAAAGTGGCTCTCAGTTCCTTTTATTTATGTAAACCGCTTGAAACATTTTGTTAGAATCTGTAATTCAGGTTAAAAGTATGGATCAGAGTTTTCTAAGAGAAATGGTTTGGCAATTTTTTTTTAAAATTCAGGTAGATTTTTAGGAAACGTTACTACAGATTCTTGATGGTAATCGATAGCGTAAATTTCGGGCATCTCTCGTCATTTACCTTTAACCATAGAGCGAAACTTTAGATAAATTAAAATCAAGTTCTTACCATCTTAGAGATATCTAAGGACAATTAGATATAACCGATTTCTTTTCTTAATACTTTTCTTTAACAAGATTTTAACGGTATATATTGTGATATTTTACTTAATTTAATAATACTCTTAGTTCTTGTTATTCATAACCTTTATTGTACATTTATATACTTAATAAATCTTTATTATTGATAAATTATTCGTTTTAATTTTTTTATTAAACGCCGTGTTGGGCTAGTACAAGGTTTTGTTTAAATGGATTGGAAATAGCACGCAAACACAACATGAAAAATTTAAAATCAGACCCACCAACATCAAATAACCACCTCAAAAGGCGAGAAAACACATAATTAAAAATATAAAATGGAAAAACAAAAGTAAATTAAAATATTAACAAATGCACCAAGATCTACACGAATTGACATAAAAATAGCATAATAACAAAAGATTTGAACGAAAATTCACAATTTACGGAAAAAAGAAAAGAGTTAATGAATAAAAATAAAATAATTCTAGTCAGAAATGATTAAAATTAAAAGTAAATGAATAAATTGTCAAATAAAATCGAGAAAATAATAAAAATTAGAAATAAATTAGACAAGTAATATCAAGGTCAAATTTTGTTTTATCGCATGACAATTAACACGCAAGGTTAGGGTCACAGAATAGGTATATATACCAATCCATTTTCACAGAATTTTAACACACTAAATTGCTATTCACTCAGTGAAGTTTTTAAGTCAAAGGAGTAACTCTCGGCAAAAATTTTCACAATACGAAATCAAGCAACTTAAATGTAAGCCCTACTTGATCGTATGTGTGGGAATCTTTTGTCGTGTATCTGAATGTATGACCCAACTAATGGATGAACAATGATGTAGTTATTTGAAAATATATGTATAAAAAGAGAGATCTTTCTATGTCGAAATTTTTCTGGCCCACAGCCACACAATATACAAGTCAATAAATGATTACACCGAGTAGTCCAGTGGACACTCGTAAAATCTAATATAAACACAAGATCCTTAGGACTAAATTGAGGCTCGGGAAGTGGGGACTTGATATCGATGTGACGGAAAGTAATTAAATATCATAAATTGGTAACAAGTAAACAACTATTAAAAATGACGAAATTAATCAAGTATCACAAAATGGTAAAAAGTAATTAACGATTAAAAATGAAGAAAATAATTAAATATCATAAAATGATGAAAAGTAATTAACCCTTAGAAAATGACGAAAAATAATTAACTATATTAAGATGACGAAAGTAATTAACTATCGAAACTGATGACGACTAATTAAATGCCGTAAAAGGATGAGAAATAATTAAATGTCGTAGAATGATGAAAAATTACATATCTTAAAATTAACAAGAACTAATTAAATATAATAAAATGACGAAAAATAATTGAATACTAGAAACGATGGAAAATAAGATCCTGGTCGATGAAAACGACTTAAAGATTCAAACTTACGAAAGTACTTGAATGTGATGACGGGGACGGAACTAAGTAAAATACAAATTAAACATAATTAAAGGAGGATAGGATGACCGGAAGGGTCCAGATAGAAATGATTTGACTGACTCTAACCAGGCCCAATTACAAATAAAAGCGTAATTAATATAAACTTAGCTAAAAGGATCAGAATGATATTTAACTAAACATAATGAAAGGAATAACCAACAAATGCGAATAAATTAGATGCAAATGCTCAACACAATGAAAGTGCTGTTAAAATAGTTAGAGTTAATATTATTATTATTTGAATAAACCCCGAGATGATGATAGTGTAGACTACCAGAAAACTCAATTGGAATAATACGCCTTTAAAAACAAACAGGATAACCATGATTACCACACCAGTAATGAAATATAGATCCACTTCATGGAATAAAATTGAACCATAAATCGTACCACGAGAATCAAACAACGAAAATATTCAATTTAATTAAAATTCAAAATTCTAATATCATGGCATCATCCAAAGATTCATCACTAAAGGGCAGACATCAAGTGGAATCGTACGGTAGCCTTCTTCATGGTGAGGACGTAGAGTCGAATACTCAGGACAGGCATATCATTGGGAATTATTGGAGTCCGAGAGAGATCTTGATAAATTTCGTTCTTAGTAAAACTAACATCACGATCACTGATATGGAAATCGTAGCATCTGCAGGAACCCATCGACTGATTGTACCTCTGCTGATACTCCAATACCGGTGATTGGATTGGGAAAGGAGCAAGACATCGGTGGATTTCACAAGCCCAGGGAACGATTCACTCCTAGTTGGCATCGAATAGAGAAGGAGATCGGAGATAAATCAGTTTAGAATCGAAATCTAAATTCATTTCTTTGGTTAATAATCAGAGTGACCATATCACGATCCATCAAGTCAACGGAAAACAATCAAGTGATCTCAGTAACAGTATAAATATTCCGATTATAGACTGGTCATAGTCCTGATCGTTGATATGACATAATAGCAGGTGGTAAAAATCGAATCAACAACTGGCATGAATAATAATCAATATTCCCGATCAATTAATAAATACGAGATTATAATTGTATTGAGACCCACGTCATAGAAAATAAACTAAATTGATCCATAATCACCAGTTGATCGCAAATAAAGAAAGGGTTTTAATCAGCCACGTCACCATAAGACTACAATCAAGACTATAAAAGTAACATTAAAATTACAAAACTCATAACCAATCATCATGTCGAACTCCCGTTTAACTAACACTGACCGCGGACGCGACTCTAAAAGACGACCAAGAGACTCTACCCAGGATCGAACATCGAACATGATGCCATTAGGCAGAACGGAGAGATACAACGAGGTATAGTATTCTTATGATTCCCATTTTTATCATTCCATTAAATTCATATTTAACACAAGGCCGCGTAAATAACATAGATTACTTCATGACTACCTGTAATTTTCTTATAAATGAATTCTTAAGATACGAATTACAATTAATCATGTTGCTTATTCAGACCGCAGAGATCCGCACGGAGGATGGAGCGATGGCTCCCGGTTGACATTGCAGATTCCCACCAATTCAGCCGCACGATACAGACAGGCATTGTGGGACCAAGGATATGTCATTACCACTTATGGAGAAGTCAGCTGGCCCCGACGACCAGGCGATCGCGGAGATGAGATAGAGGTACCTAGCATCACCATCAAGCGGAACCCGGCACGGTAAGCCCGTCAGCGAGCTGAGTATACTGCAATGAAAATGGAAGAGATGGTGAAGAAGTATCACAAGAAGGCAATTCTGGCCAAGCAGCGATTGGCCCAAATAAATCGGGACATCGTGAGTGGGATCATTCCCAGTACTCATGGATACCCTCCGAACTATGGGGTCTCATTTGAATTGGATGACCCGAGATTGTTACAAATGACCGCCCCAACGAAGCTGATCTTGCCGGAGAAATTGGTCCAGCCAGTTCTTCGTAACAGACTTGGATCGAGACAACAGGACGAGCATGCTTATGCCAGTCGACACCCAAAATGGGCTTTCTCCAGTCGTGTTCGCTGTAATGCCAATTCCGAGGACCGAAGATGATCGTAAACGGATAAACTTGTATTATTTTGAATAAATATTATTGATCATTTTGACTGTTTACTTGTATTTGTTAATGAACGGAAATAAAGATTAACGCGGTAAAACACAGAGTAGGCATAATTACTCTATTTAAGAACGCGTCGTTTCTATTGTCAAGTAATGAACGGTGAATTTAATTAAACAAAACGACGGCCACGAGACTCATAGGTCACTAATTTGATGAAATTAACGTTGTACACTAAAATACTCGAAGTAGGGGCAACTAAGTCCATTTATGTGTCTAAATCAACGACAAATTTTATTACTCAGCTAATTTCTCTTAATTTAGAAATGGAAGCCACGAGGATCCTCAACCGAGACCTGAAGGAGCTCCGACGCGAGAATATGCGCCTTCACAGACAACTCCTCCAGCAGAGCCGCGAACTCCAAGAAATAAAAGCCACTTGGGCGAATCCAGAAAAAATGAAAAGCTTATATCACAGGCTCACCGTGGCACAACAAGGTTGGAAAGATGAGAAATCGTTAAACCAAGCCCAATGGACGCAAATCAAAGGCTTGGAAGTCGCTTTGTCAGCGTGTCAGGAGGGTAGTACAGTGACATACCCCTTAGTCTTTGCACCGGCACAGCTGGCCTACCGCGACCAGAATCACCCAACGCATCCTCACAAGCGAGCTCATCTACATGCCAGACCAGGCAGGACGGAGCGCCTACGAAGACGTGTCCAAGGCGAAAATAAGTGATGGATAAACTTGAATTTAAACGTTAATGAAAATAAAATTGTTTTTCTTGATGACAATAATGAAAATAAAATTGTTTTGTTGATGATAATATCTTTTTACTAATGAATGTATCCGAGTAAAATAGTAAAGCGGTAATTAAGGGACCTGAAAGATAAGACGGACAGAGGCCTTCTAACGGCAGTCCGCTGAACCCGACATAGGACTAAACCTTAGCAGTTCTGATATCGGAACTCACCTTTGGAGGTCCTGTGACCAATGGTTGCAGTTCCAACGTTGCCCAGCAACGGGTAACCATTGGCGGGCGCTGAAATATTTTGTATGTTATGGGGTTAAGGTCATGAAGCCCACTAACCCCACAGCCGAAAGAAATAGTTTTCGATTAATACTGATTTGGAGTAAGATAAAATTTGTGTTACGAGTACCATTCACTTACGAACCTAACATTTTGGTGAGCCTGACATGTGAATCTGAAAGAGTTCCCTGATTTCAGCCATTTCCTTAGAACACCCATAATGACTTCTGCTCGGTTCTCCGCTGACTTCACCAAGCGTACAGATATAGACATACTACATTCTCTAACTAACGTTTCAGAAACTCTATGGACCCGTATTCTGTTTTAATTATTAAACAAAGTGGCTATCTAAATACAATTACATCCGCAATTACTGTAAGTTACGGTCCAGCTTCCATTAACTGGATCGTCTGGTTTAACGTGAGCGATCACCTGTGCCAACTTGGATTTGTATTCTTTTCTAATTAAGTAATTAAATTTCATCAACTTTCGATTGCACCGATATAATTTCCTCTAATCCACAAAAGGCAGCCACAGCGAAATATAAACAAATTTTATTTTTATATCAACTTATATTATAAAGAATGTATCTCAGCACCGTTTGATGTAAATAAAAAGTATGAATTAAAATTAAATAAGGTAGTCATATTTAGAGTTTGGACGGTTCGGTTAACCGTAACCGAAACCGCGGTTATCCGTGACCGAAAACCGGGCCAGATAATCGCGATTTTACGGTCTTACCAAATTTTCTTTTTAGGTATTTTTTCCTAAAGAAAAAAAATGTCTTTTAGATTTAAATAATGTTTAAAGAGAAACAAAATAAAAAAGAATTACAATATGAGACTTCAAAACTAAAAATAATTATTTGCAACAACATTTTTTTTAAAATCAGCGCAGCCTTTGCATCTCGCGATTACTTGCAGTGTTGCCATTTTAGGTCTTTGGGAGCCAAATTTAGCCTTTTTTTTAGTTTCATTTAGCATCTAAATTAATTAGAAAAGCATCCGGGTGCATTTTAGCATATTTTTAAAAAATAAAATTTCTTCTAAAGTGATTGAAAATAAATGAATCATGATATCTTATTTTGTGAAATTTAGCATCCAATTGTCTAAGAAATAGCACTTTTTCTCTATTAATAATTGGCAACACTGATTACTCGTTTCTTGCGTTGTTTCTAAATTACAGTTACAACTCAATTACAATTTACAAATATTGCAGTCCGCAAAATTATTAATAGTTTATTAACTTCGTTATATATATTATACAAGTAATTTTAAGTACTAACTCGAATTTAATAATAAATAATCTATTATAGATTTTTGTATTATACAATACTAAACAAATTTTAACACCACACAGTTGCGATAAGAAAAAATTATACCCAAAAATGTCATCTCGAGTTTGGGAATATTTTACGAAAATTCCGGCTTCTAATAGCGCTAACAATAAAGCCAAATGTAAAAAATGCGGAACAGAAGTTAACAATTTTAAGGGATCCACATCTGCATTGATCAATCATATGCGGTGTGTTCATAAGATTAAAAAGCGAAAATGATAAAATGGCACTTATTCATGCTGAATTTGAACTAAAGAAAAATATATATATCAACTACTTTGATGAAGAATGGTCAGAAATTCAGCATCACTTTGGATGAATGGGTAAGTTCACGACAACATCGATACATGAATATCAATGTACATGAAAAAACGGGAAAAGTATTTAATCTTGGATTGATAAGAATTATTGGATCGTGCAACGCAAAAAAAATTCTGTCAATTGTCACCGATCATCTTAAAATTTTTCATCTTTCTTTTGAAAACGACGGTGTGGCTACTACCAACGACGGAGCCAGTGTCATGGTGAAATACGGAAGAGAATCTTCAGCAGAAGTACAATTGTGTTTAAACCATGGTCTTCATTAAGCAGTTTGTAATACATTTTATTTAAGAAAACGATTAAATGATTACCAAAATAACAGTTCTAAGATGAAGCCAATGGTAATAATGAGGAAGACGAGTTTGAAGACGAATTTTCTTTGTCTGCTACTACTGATAAATGTGAAGAAAGCGAAGCCGAAAGGGCTATCGAGATATTTAAAATATATTAAACAAAGTAGGGGTTATAGTAAAATGTTTCAAATCATCGACTGTTCGTAACGATATCTTGCAAGCAAAAGTTCGTATGGAGCTTGAGCATGAACTCCATCTGGTATTGGACGTTAAACATAGATGAAATTCGATCTATCCTATACTGGAAAAGTTTTTGAAGCTTCAGAAACCAATTGTGGAAACATTGACAGAATTAAACGCCACAAACTTACTCATTGGTCTCAATTTAGACGTAATTAAAGGGTTGTGATCTATTTTTCACCTATTAGAACTCACTGTGCTAGCATTAAGTAGGAAAGACGCCAATTTAATTGCTGCCAAAGGTTCTATCAATTTTTTATTGAAAAAGCTTGATGGAATCGGAACTCAAGAAAAAACTCTTGTCTAAGCGATACCTGAAATTAACGCAATGAAAGAAAATATCAAGACGCGATTATGTTCTCGAGAGAATTCAGATCTTAACTCATTGTTATCCTGTATTCTGCAGCAAAAAATACCAAAAGAAAATTTAAATTTCGGTACGCGTTTGTTGAATCGGCTGTACCCTAATTTACCAACATCCGCGGAATCTGATGATAAAGAGCGCTTCATCGATTCAAATGATGTTTCTGTTTATTGTGATATTATGTATTTAGAATACGAAATGAATGCTTGCATAAATAATGCATCCAAAGAGGTAAGAGACCCCATATAAATCTCTCAAAGAAGAATTTGCTATATATAAGAAAACTGGCAAAAGAACTCAAACTTTACAACAATTATATGATGCAGTTTTAACAGTATGTCCAACATCTACCAAATCTGAACGAGTATTTTCCATTTCAGTGAATTTCACACGGAAACTGAGATGTCGCCTTAGTGATTATTCCATTAATTGTTTGGTATTTTTAAAATATTATAGAATTAATAATAGTAATAATTAAACATTTAATATAACCTATAATCATTTTTGTTTGACAATTTAATAATTTTTTAATCTTTTTTTGTATTGTTAAATTTTGAATTATTTTTTATAATATAAATAAATGGAATTAAAAAGTTAAATCTTAATAATTTATTATTACTACAATTTATTATTTATTATTAATAAATGTACCTTATTATAGTATAGATTTTCTTCTTTAAGCGAAATAATTAAATTGAAAACCGTAACCGTAACCGGAAACCGCCGTTTCAAAAAATCCGGTTATTTTGCAAACTTTAGTCATATTTCGTGTGATGTGTATTCATGTAGCATATGCACTATATGATGTCGGTGTGTCATTATACTAAAAATCCTCCACTAATTAGCGGCCAAACACTTGATGAAGTAAATTTTCCACTAATAAAGTTTCCTGTATTGGAAATTGTAGATTACTAATTAAAGAATAAATGAAATATAAACGAAATAATCCCTTTTATTCAAACAGAAACAACCTTTGTCTATGTCCATTTGAAATTCTAAATGTAATAAAAATAAAACTCTAAAAACAAATTTGCAACAAACCCAATTAAATATTCATTATAATTCAAATTATAATTATTTATTACACGCCGAAAGAAATCGTTTTTGATTTAAGGAAAATAGAAAACAATTACTTAAATTTTTTATTTAAAATAATTTTGCCCAATATTCAAAATTCTTTTCACAGAAATTGTGACTATAACAACCAAGAAGTGTAAATATAAAATACAGATATATATTAAAGGATAAATGTTGGATATTTCCTTAAATTTTTATTAGGTTTATTATTTTGCATTTTATTAAAAATTTAAAGTTTTTGTCAGGGAGTTGCAACAGAAAAATCAACGGCTGTCCAGTAATCGGCACGCATTGATGATAATTGAGAATCGCACTCAACACATGGTCATTACCAACCAAAGTAAAGCCAATGCATACACTGGGAGTGAATTAAGAGCTCGAATTGGCTCAAATCTAAAACTTTATTCCTGCACATCATTTGCGAAGTGAGTAGCTTTCAAAAACAACACCAACAACCAGAACAACTTTGTGAGCCAAGCCGGGAAAAACAAACGACGAATATTGAGACGAAGGGTAGAAAACACAGCCGTCTCTATTCATTTTGAATCAGTATCTACTAAACTAATAATAATATTAATAAATATATATGTTACCAGTTGTAGGACAGAGTTAAATTTTTAAATAAATATTAGTCAGTGTATTGATTAGTGATTTCAAAACCAAATAATCATTAATCTGTTATTTTAGAGTAAATTATTTATTGATTTCGATGGATGAAATTATCGATTTTATGATATTTTTCACATTTATGTTTGATTAGCATTGCACATGGTTGGCCATAAATTATGAATCATTCTCATGCATTTTAAAATTATTTTCATGATTCTTATACTTTTCTAATTTTCTTTGCAAATTAGACTACAATTTAAATGAAAATTAAATATTCTTAATATAAATAATGTAATATATTTTTATGTATAATAAATTTTTTATATAATATCTATTTGAACTATAATTACTTTTCCCCAACAAATATAGGGCCCTAAAAAAGCTACGGGTTTTCTTCGAAAATAAAATCCCCCGAAAATAGGACCATGGTCTTATTTTCGATTTTTTAGAAAATTATTTCTATGTATTTTTTATTTTAAACCTTTTTATTAAAATTACCTTCTTTGTTTTAGTGCAGAGTAAATTTTATTATTAATGGAAAATAAGTAATTTAATTAAAATTCATTAAAATTGATTTATATTTGTATTTATTTATATTTTGCGGGTATATCATTTTTTAAAGCTATTTAAGACTTATTAATTTTGTAGAAATTAGATTTAAATCATATGCATAGAAGGGTTAGGGATCTGAGAGAACAGCATTTGATGACGATGGCGATTTGATTCTATATAAATTTTAGAATAAACAAATTTATATTAATTTATTTTAATTGGTTTTGTTTAATTTTATTAAATTTTTGTATTTTTTGAAATGCAAAGACTTATTTTCAAAAACATTTTCGTAGTAAAATCTGGTTTACTTCGAAAATAAGACCCGGTCTTATTTTCGAAGTAAACTGGTAGTAGCGCTCGCGATATTATAAAAGCGTAAGTGGTTTTTATAACTTTTAAATTTAAATAAAAATAAAGTGTTTAAGAATTTTATAACCAGTAATTTATTTTTTAAGGTGAAACATATCATCATTTTGGTTGAAGACCCGCAAAATCTCCGTGGGTAATGAAGAAGAGCAGGCAAATCAATGTATTACTGTAATTCTGGAACTAATTAAAATGCAGTATTAGCGATACAAAGTATGCTACATTCATGCAATATCTGTGTGAACATGAAAATTTCAATCCACTCCGACAGTTCCGGCCTGTCAGCATGAGCAAACTTTTAACTCACATACAGTAAACGAAATTGGCATTTTCATAATAAGAAAGGATTTTCAAAAGCGGAACGTACTTTATGAAATATCAATAATATATAAAACAACAAATAAAAATAAATAAACACCTGTCACAACTCCAAAATAGTGAACAGTAGCGAAGTGACATTTGCACATTATTCTAGTTGTCATTTCTGGGTCAATTATGTTAATTTTAGCATCATTAGATCGCTCAAAGTTAAAAATTTGGATTTATCAGATGATTGCTTCTTAAATGGCCAGATAAGGAGCAAATGATACCCCAGCATTTCCCATATTGAATATAGTCGAGTATTGAAATAAAATCATAAATAAAATTATTAAATATACATCTCCCACAAAAATAAATCGATACACACCGCCAGTGTGACATCGTATATTAGACAGATGTAGATAAATAATCATAAATATAGATCCCCTGAACTATGATTGGTTATCATATCAGTGTCATTGTATGTGTTGTAGTATCTGTAGTATTGTGTCGGATATCTCATCTTTGATTTACTCAATTCGAATGCCGCATACTGCTTCTATTCTCTCATTTTTAATAGTTTTTTTTATTTATTTTTTGAAATTTAGCTAAAATTAAAAATTTATCTCTTAACGGATTGATTACACACATGGGAAAACAGTTGGTTGTAGACTAATAATTTTTATTAAAATAATGTTTATATTCATAGATGGCGGTTATGGGTATTTGACAGATTGGATGTGGTGGTTGGGATTAATTTTAATGGTATCTGGTGAAATAATTAATTCCGCCGGATATGGATTCGCACCAGATTTTTTAAAATTACTCCTTTAAGAGCATTGAGTGTGGGTTGATTTTTTTGTGTTAAAATTGCTACAGAGTTGTTTTATAACACGAACTAGCTTAGTCAATTTTAGCCTCAAGTCCCTCTTTTTGTGATGTGAAGGCTATTCCTTTTCTTAAGCAATAGATCACTAACTGCACTAAAACCACATTCAATGAAATATGATGATGGGAATGGTAATATTTTTTCTCTTGCGATTGTAGTTGTATATGAATATTTCCTTTCTACCTCTTCACATATAACTATGTCATCAACCCATTTATTTTAAAAACAAGCTTAAATGAATCGTCATTTTTAATATGCATAATTGTCATCTATTTCAATAAGGTCTATTAAAATTGGCTGTAACATTTAGCTTGGAAAATGTATATTTCTTAAATCATCAAATCGTTCCTGCAAGTTATCAGCCAATAGTTTTAAATGCTTTCATACTTCATTTACTGCTTCATCGCCTACATTACATTTTTGTAGGCAATGGAATTTATCAAATTTTAAAAATCCATTAATTTCAAAATTGCTCCAAATGAAAAGTCAAATTGCCCTAACTGGAGCCATAGAGCCCTAGATGAGAAGCACTGATTTACATGATTTGGTTGTGTGGCTCTTTATTAGTACAGGTTTTTAAATTATTGAATAATATTTTAAATTTTGAATCAAAAAAATTTTTTTTTTCATGTAGAATTATAAATGATTTTTTGATGTAAATTACTAGCCTGCTGTTAGTTTAAAAAAAGATTCTTTTAGTGTCTTTCTTTTCAAATGTTGTCATTTATTGTATTTAAATGAAATTTGCGTTTGCCAATTTATATAATAACAATATATCAAATAACGATAATAACAACAACAATAATGACAATTATAATATAATGACGATAAATAATAATTAATAATAATCAAATTTTGAATATTTATAGATAGTCATTGTTTTAAAATAACTTTCCCTTTCCCGATCATTGG
This sequence comes from Schmidtea mediterranea, assembly GCA_022537955.1. NCBI lineage: Eukaryota > Metazoa > Platyhelminthes > Tricladida > Dugesiidae > Schmidtea > Schmidtea mediterranea. Next base: position 44,522,909 of record CM039680.1, read on the forward strand.
TAACGCCACTGCTGCAGATGATCGGGGTCGGGCTCCTTTCTCTCTCTAAACCAGAAGTTCAGGATATGTGAGTAAAAGAAGTTATTATTTAATAATAATAACGATAATATAAATAATAGTAATACCAATAATAATAATAAATATATAATATTTCATTCGGGGTACTGGGCACCTCGCTGCTTCAAGAGACGAGATATCGTTACATATTTTATTAAAACATTATTCAAAAGACAAGTCATCTTTTTAAAATTTTAATTTATTCATTTATAAATAATCATATTATTATTAGTCAAGATTTAATATCTTGAACCATTCATTTCCGCATTTGTACCGATGCACCGTCTCCTCTTTTTCGAATATGTGTCTTAACCGATCTCTAATGCCATTTCCTTTCCTAATAGGTTTTCCCTCAACATAGGCCCACATTCCAAAGTTATTTGGAGTTTGAACATTTTGACATTTTCCATTTCACCGAATCCTTTTTCTGGTATTTTAATTGTTTCTTTTGTTGCCCATTTTAATTTAGGTATTGTTTGATCCACCTCCATTGGTATTTCAATTATTTGACATTCTCCATCGCTCTCAGGGTCCTTGCTCGTTGAGGCTCGCATTGTTTTATACTAATTCAGTGAGTATTTCCTTGATGGATTATTTGTTTTCCACTCTATATCATCTGTCCATTGCTGTTCCACTTTAAGATATACTTTTCTGGTTCCTTTGACATATTCTAAGGCTGAATGGATACCTTTCTGCATTTTTTCTCCACATATTTCTTGTCTTTAGTTTATACACTTTCCTTTTGCGTGTTACGCCAAAAAATTTGAATAGCCGAGCCGAAGAGAAATCTCTTATTCCATAGAGTTGATATATCCAGATTTTCAGATATTTTAGTTCAGTATTTAAATCATGCCCAATCAAACTTTTTCGTCTGATGAGATTCTGAATGTTTTTCATTTCTTCATATTGATCTAGTTGATTTCTGTTTTTCAGCCCAGTGATGCCGTGAATGCTTGCATTGAAACATAGCAAATTCATTCTGGGTGTGATGTAGACATCATTGATTACATCTTTTCTTCCATAAAAATCCATTATGGCTATGGACAATGGTATCATCTCATGTGCTTAGGAGACACACCATATTCTGCGTCCGCAAACAATATTTTCTCTGGAATCTCTTCGATAGTCAGCCGTTTTCGCACGAACAACATTTTCCTCTTAATCATCGGAAATTGCTGAACGTGAGTGATACTTCTTCTGTATTTGAGCTTCTTGCTTCTACAGCAACTAATACATCATCGTTGGATTCTCTTAATCCTTTACTCATTATTTCTTTTATAATCTTATACGATGTCAATTTTTCGATTTTCTTCCATACATTTCCATAGATATTCAACATTTCAAATTTTCCCCTCACTATATACAAGTGATATTCTTCATCCATTCTCATTGATATTTCTTCTGATTATTTTTCTGTTATCGATCCTGAAATAATTAGGCACTTGCTGGTTGCTCTGCATTATAATTTTTGATTGTCCTACTTGATTCCTCTGGATCTCGAGGTATGTATCATATATTGCTTTAGTTGCTGATATTCTATTCACTGTTCTAAAATTATTTATAATAAAAATTTATGTTTACGTAACTAGTTTAATTCTTCATCATATTGTTCACTTTGTAAATTTTCCATATTATTTGCTGCTTTAATTGCCAAGAATATTGTATCATTATTATTTATTTTATAAACACTATTTCCACATTTACTAGATGTACCTCAAAACCGTTTGAAAATATTATGCTGTCCATATACCTAGCGCGTGTGGGATGTCACACAGTACAAAATTCATACCTCTCTGAAATGTTGCTGGTGCGCAAGTTAAACTGAATGGTAAAACATTGAACTCGTATAATTTTTGGCCATATGAAAACGCCGTTTTTCATCTATCTTCTTCTTTTACTTTGAACTGATTATATCCTTTATTGAGATCGATCACTGTGAAGAACTTTGCATCTCCGATTTGATAAAACATTTCCTGGGGTACAAGAATAAGATAAGTGTCTTCTAGTGACTTGATTTAATTTTCTGTAATCTACAAACAAAATCGTAGGTCTCCATCTTTCTTTTTAACCACCACAATTGATGAAGAAAATGGTGATGAGCTGTCTCTGATTAATCCAAATTCATTCATAGCTTTTATTTGTCTGTCACTTTCTTCTTGATGAATAAAAGGAATTCTATATGGTCTCAATTTAAATGAAATTTTATTGAGCAACGGTATCTCTTCTCGATTATCTAAGAGAGTCCTAGATCATACTCATGTTTCAAAAATATGGTTTTATATCTTATCAGTAATGCCGTAAGCTTTTGTTTTTGTTCATCATTTAGATCATCACTTGTGACTTTTGGATCTTTGTAAATTTCAATGTTTCTTGGTAGTTTGTGAGCTTCTCTGATTTAATTCTTGACAATTTCCCTAACCTGGTTTTTGGTTGTAAATCTATAGGTTTTGTACTGACATTTACTTTTCTTACTGGGACTAATTTACTTTTAATTTTCACCACTTTATCACACATAGGAATATCATACTTTTCAATTAATGTTTGACTTGGTTCAAATATACATTCTTCATCTGTTACATTCATTACTGTTATGGACTACTGTTTAATATATTTTTAGTTTATGATTCTTCCCCCCATTGCCTTAATGCCCTATATCCTTAATTATGTATTTTTATTTACAAATTAATTAATCAATTTTCCATAGTAAGTTTCGAAACGGATTACTATGGAAAAAATATTAAAAATTGATTCATTGGAAATTCGAATTAAAAAAACAAATAAGAAATCAGAAGAAAAATTAGAAGATTTATTAATATTTCCGGCAATTACCCATATACCCGAAAGATCTAAAGAATATATCCGAATAAAAGAGAATTTTAATTCCAGAAACCATCAATTTCGGGTTACACTTTTCTTGAACATTTGTTCTTTACATTTTAATTAAAATAATTATTAAATTGTTTATTGTTACAAAATTGTTTAATTATTATCCTTTTGCATTTGAAGCTTAACTAAGTTAAAACATACATTTACCCTAGCTGTCCCGATACATTTTCCTCCGCAATCATAAGAAGTCATATATCCACTAATATACTAACACATTTCTTCATATACATAAGAATTTATATAACAATCTACAGATTGAAACAAAATTTTTTTCAGATAGGTTCAGACAAATAATGCAATCAATACATTTTTTAACAAAGATGAAATGCCAGAAAACGCAGATCGATTGCCCAAAATTGAACCAGTAATTGAATATTTTTTAAATAAATTTCATACAGTTTATAAACCAAAACAAAATATTATTAATGGACGAGGTAATGATAACCCACAGAGGCCGACTAAGTCGCAGAGTCTATAACCCAGGAAAGATTACTAAATATGGCATGCTTGTCAGAATGGTATGCGAATCTAAAAGTGGATACATAACTAACTTTAAATTCTACAGCGGTAGTGGGCATCGGTTACACAATCTAGTAAACAATCTTTTAGATAAATATGAAAATATTAGGCATCATGTTTACATGGACAACTATTATAACAGTGTTGAATTAGCAAAGCATTTATTGTCCATGAAGATAAGAATTTGCAGAACAATACGAAAAAATCGTGGATTACCTTAAGATATAAAAAAAATTTAATTTAAGAGGTCAACATGTTTTCAGTACAAAAAATCAAACTTTAATTCATATATGGAAAGACAAAAAAGATATGTCAGAATGATTTCGACAATATATCAGGCGCGACTGATAGAAACCGGTAAAATAAATCGAAAAACTGGTGAAATGATAAGAAAACCTGAAAGTATTATAGACTACAACATGTATATGAATGGTGTTAATTTGGCAGATCAATACCTTATAATCCAATTATAAGAAAAAGTGTGAAATGAACAAAAAACGGTTTTATGTTTATGTTGAATTGTGCATTATTTAATTCAATTGTGGTATACAAAAACTGAATCCGGGAAATTAAATAAAATTTACTTCCTTTTTACTACAAGTAGAAGCAGAAGTTTCTGAAAGTACATCAAAAAGAGCCTTTTGTGAATATCCATCATCTAGGCTTGAAAATTGAAATATTTGAATTAAATAAATACTACAAAATAGGAATAAATAAATATCGAATAAATGTTTATATTGAAAATCAAAAGTGAAGAAATTGAAAAAGAAGTAGAATTAACTGATGCTGACAGACAAGGATAATGAAAATTTGACATTACGTTTATACATTATATTATACTATTTTATTTTGATGTAATTTTTCTTTATGTTATAAGTAATTTAGATTATTTAAATATATATAAAATAACAACCTGTGATTGATTTTCACATTTATGATAATTTCTTTTTGGGCTCCCGACCCTTCAATATACCTCATATCAATCTGATAGTATTTTATTAGTCTTCAAAATCAAATTTTCCACCTGTTACCACTCCCCCCCCCAAAAAATATGGATTTTTACATTTTTAAAAATTTTAATTAGTTTTAATTGATTTTGATAATATTAAAATTTTATTATTTTTATTCATGTTTTATTATAACCCCAACTAATAATAATAATTGAAGCGAGGCGTCATAAAATACATGAAAAAGTCACTTTAAGTGTCAACAAAAACAAAACATTTTACTATATGGACTAAGAGAATTCTCAGTCAAATCATAAGTTAGGTTTCTAAGCTTCAAAGACTAGAAGTTTAAATTAAAGCAAACAGTAAATAGTCTAGGAAGGGCAACTGCATTAGGTAACAAAATTACATTAAAACATTTGTATTAACACGAAGTTTTTGGTGAAGGTAAACTGATGTTTTTGGTATAATAAATTTTCCTTACATCAATAAATCTTTAAATTCGAGTTATCTATATTTACTTATATAAGTGACCAAGGTTGAGAAAGTGGAAACTCAGCACATACGGCGAGAAAATGCAATATCAATTGAGTTTTTTATGCCTTAAGACGCATCCTCAAAATAGATGGGGTTGCATTTTGAAAATTAATAAATCCCTTATTTCAAGAATTTTATATATATATACCCATAATGGAAAATAATACAAACCCAATTATTGTACAAATGATCGGACAAAATACAACATATATTTGAAGGAACATACAAGAACTAAGTCTGATATTATTTTACGACGAAGAAACCAAAGTTAAGATCATTCGATCAAAGAATTGCTTGTAAGAATGATAGTTTCCACTAGAATAACTATAACAGAAGAAGCAACACAGCTTGTTATAAATGCGTAATTAACGCCGTAACAGTCCAGTAATAAAAGATCAAAGAGAAAGTAAAAATTTTTAACTAAGGGATATTGTTTTGAGAAAAATCGTGTTGATAACAATCCAGAAATAACACTGGCTTACATAAAAGTTGAACCTGAACTTGAAAACATTTTTATCACCAAATCAACAATTAAAATGGTTTGAACAAACTTCTTATAACCCTTAAAAAGACGAGAACCGAATAAGATCGAGTAAGCTCGGATTCCATTATTTCTGTTTACACTTTAGTCGAAACGCTGTTCTTGAAAGAAACAAGATGGGTATATATTGATGAACGTGGTTTCAATTTATACTTATATCAAGGCCAGAAGCTCATTCAAGTATCGGAACATGTGTATCATTAACTATACCAAATAATAAAGGTAGAAATATAACTGATTGCAGTCATAAATGGTCGAGGCATTGTTTATTAAAAAATAATCAATGATAAAACATTGGTGGCAGCCAAATTTAGAAGCTTTTTTCACAATGTATTTTTTATTTTAAATCAGCAAGACATCTACAAAAACTTATTATTAAAATTTTCATATTAATCCATTTCTAAGAGCATTTATTTTTATTTCCGATTTATGAATATACTAATTATATTCTTATTCCACCATTCGATATATTTTTAAAATAAAATTTGGGCTTTTTACTATTATTAAAAATAATTTCATGCTTGTTTTGTAAAATTGAAAACATCCTACTATATTAAAAAATATATTGCGAAAATTTCTATTGTGTTTTTGGTATTAAAACTATTTTTTGTAAATTTGAATATATTTTCTTCTATTATTCGAGGTTGCTTTTGATTTGGAAATGGTATATAGGTTGATGCATAGATTCATCATGTTTTTACTTTGAATCTGTTATTTGCAATAATTTATGAAATAAATCTGCATTAAATATATAATAATGTGATAACTTTTACTATTGTTCATCTAAATCAGTTTTAATTATTAATTAACTAAAAAGTCCTGTTTTTCAAAATTTACAAACAAATTAAATGTCAGAACAAAAGGAGCATTTACGTCACGTGCTATTTTTCTTCCGGAAAGAGAAAAGTACTGACCAGACAAAAAAGGAAATATGAGCTGTGAATAGCTATGAAGTCGTTGATGATTCTACGTGTCGTGAGTACTTTCGACTTTTAAAAAACAAATTGATATTACCATATATAGGTATAATTTAATTCTCTACAAGATGGCTTTATCATAAATTTAAAATTTCTCGGTGTCTATACTACACACGTGTTTTGTTGAATTATTGACAATTTTTAGATAGTGTACATACTTGAATTTTGGTGTTGTCTGTGGAATAATTATAGAAAATGATCTTGAGAAAGTTTGCAAAAAAAATTCCCATGACCAGAAGTTTCTCAACATGAGTTGAATCAATACATTCAACATGCGCAAGTTTTATTGCATCACCTGGATTAATTAAACATGTTAAACCTTTACTAGTGATGAAGCTTTTAAAGAAATTTCTTTTGACTTCTGAAAAAACGTTCTAGGATGTTCACCGGCGAAAGTGATGAAAAGAGATAAGAGATCGTGGGTTTTCAAAATTAAAATCATTGTAAAAGAGATACTTCTGAATTGTGTATACTTGTATGAAATAACTCAACGATGAATTGAAATTTAACACCAGCGTGTCAAGGGAGAGGATAATTAATTTTGTGAGTTTATGAAAATTAATTAGTAATTGTAACATAAACTGATCGGCTCTGAGAGAGCAATTATTTTGTGTGTGATTATGGTTTTATTTAGGAATTATTCGAATTCATGGTTGGTATCCATGGGAAATTTTTAATCGATTTTTAAGTGATGAATTATAATAGATAAATAGACAATTATATTGGGCCATAACATCAAATAGAAATGCTAATATTAAAAAATAACTCATTTCACTATAATAGGTTTTGAATATTATTCAAATTCTTCAATCTCAAATATTGGAAATGAAAGAAGTAAACCCGAAGGAATGTATATCCATATCATTGTTATTAAGAAACGTGCAAGATCTATGTATCTCGTGCTAGAAAATTAAATATTGCACTTATCAGAACTAATAATTACTGATTTTGTTTTTGATGTGTTCATAGAATCGATTGCGGAAGGTTCAAACAACTAATGAATACAGAAAATGGAACTGCGTGTTTGGCTTTAGAATGCCTAAAAAGGTTCAATAAATTCAAAAATTATTTAAAAAAATGTTTTGCTATCGACAACAGAAGATATGTAGAAATAGAGAAAGAAAATGTCAAAAAAATAAATCAGAAAATGTGAAAATTATATATTGATTTGAGTACTGTTTTTTTTTAACATAATATATTATTTTATTGTGAAGGATGTGAAGGGAAATTTTTAGAGATCAGCTGAGTCACCTATAAAATCTATCTCGAGACAGCTGGGTTGCACGTATTTATGTGAGATAGCAATGTATATAATAAAAATAACTTTTAACAATTTAATATTTTATTTAAATAAAACCAAAAGTAATTGATGATATTCTGTATTATATATTTTCCTTTATTCTTCTGTTAGATATTTGCTTATTATTTATTATAATTTTTATTATCGTTTGATGTGTTTATTTATTAATTAATCTTTATTATATATATTTCACTAGCGATTTTGTTTGCTTTTATTGCGAAGAGTAACAGCAAAACATACATTACACTGAGTAATGATGCCGATACTGCTTTTTGAACAAACGACTCCAAGAACAAGGCGAGTCATTAATATTGGGATAAATGATATTATTAAATCGGTGTTATAAGAAAGCGATTCACCATCAAAAATTTCAAGATTATATAAAATTTTATTATCGACTATTTAAAGGGAAAGGGTAAATTATTAGGAGTAAGCCCTTAAAAAGCTTGGCTGTATTTCATATTCTTCAACATGGTTAAGGTGTCTGAGCGTATACAAAATGATTTAAACAAAAGAGTATTCAAAAATCATTTGAAGCAGAAAATGTATTAATTAGTCAGCCTACAATACCTTTTTGCACGCGCAAATTGTACTTATTATTATTCTGATGTAGTCATGACTTGTTTTCTTTTTGGTATTTATCCAAGAGACATGAATTTTGGATAATTCCATTTCAGAAATACGTAAATTCATGAATTATATCCCCTTCAGACGTAATGGTAAGTTTGAATTTTAAATTCCAAACTCGGATTTAAGGCTTAAAACCTCGGAGATGATCTTTTTGTTTCGTTTCAAATCCGAATGCTGAACCCTAATCTTCGAGTTCCCATGATTCCTTTAAAGTTAAACTCGTTTTGTATATTTTTGGGTTTTCTAAATAACCATGACTGATCGTTTTTTTCATCGACTCTTAATCATCTGTATTTTACTCTTTTGGAATTTAAATAAATTCTAGCATCATATTATTTTATTGATTAGGACAACGGCATTACTCTGATTGTTTCTTAATTATAAATGTTCGAGTAACCTTATTAAATTCTAAATGTGACGTTTTGACAACGATTTTAATGGGGTCAAGCATCTGGTTCTGATTTGAACAGCCCATTATTTATTTAAACATTATATTATATAGCCCATTATATTATTTATGAAAAATCTAGTTTCATTTTTAATTTTACCTTACTTATTAGAAAATTTTTGTGGTAAAGGCTTCAAAATCTCGCTTCCCACAATATACTCTTTCATTTTGTAAGTTTCATTATCATACTCCTTATTTAATTAGATATTTGTTGATAGTTTTTTTGAATTGATTTTGAGTTGATAGTCTTTGAATTGGAGCCTAAAAAAATTCAATACATTTGAGTTGATTATAAGATCAAATACGATAAGACTAAAATTCATATCATTTACATCTGATCTCTAGAGATATGGCCTCACGCCGGGCCCTCGTACGAGACGAATGAGAAAACTAGGATACACCAAAGAGATGTTTTCAAGTACTAACTGTTAAATTAATTTTTTGACGAAGATTGTCTTGATGAAGAAATTATTTTCAAGGGGTGAAAAATAGTTGAACGAAATGTATAAATTATATATTAAAAATTATAATAAATTATAAAATAACATGTTAAAATATAAATTTTTCATATATTACGTATTAAATAAATCCATCCTTGAGGCCATTTTTAAATACTTTATACTAACTTCGCCGATGTTGAATGAATACGACACGCAAATCTTGCAAGATCTAGTTAATCTACTTTCAATCGCCCGATGGAGCTGAAACTTGGTGATAAGACTCACTTTTAATTGACTATTCGTTTTATTAAGTTTTGGCGCTACACTTACACACACACGCAAACAAAATAACACAACGAAGTTGTGTTTACAGCGCTTAAACTTGAATTTTTAACAGCTTTTTAAATTTTGAAAAAAAATATATCTTGATGAAATGTATTATAAATGTATTTCGTGTCTAAAGTCAATAAAATGTATTTGTCGTTCATTCAGAGCGTGGATGAATTTGAAAATGATTTGAAACTGTCATATTTCTCATATAAAGGATATATACTAAAAACTGTTTTATGGGTTTAGTGTTATTATAATAATGAACTAGACTGAACTCCTTTCTACATGGTGGATAAGTTCCACAAAATACTTTTTACAAAAGGTGGGATAGGTTCATTCAAACAAGCAATAACGCGCAAAATTGAAAATATTATTGTTTTTGAAAATTCGTGGTAGAACGAATAATTCGTGTAAAAATTAGTTATTTGGACCGTGTTATTTCAAAATCGTGTAAAAATGAGTAGATTGTATTACTGATAATTAAAAACACTGATATTATTTCGTAATTATAGAATTTTGGGTTGCTTATGCATGAAAGGTTGTGTAAAGGCCGTAATGCTACCATGTCAAATAAACTATGTAAGCAAAATTACAACAGGATAGGATGACAGGTAAAAAAGTTTCCTCTCAAAAACCTTAGGTTTTTAAAAATGAGTCTGGTTGAATACCAGGTTCTTGTTTTCATCTAAGCTTGAGCACGAGTTTTATAATTAATAACCCAAAGTGGGGAAATGAGCATAGAAAATGAGTGTACTAGATGCATTGGTGTTTCTTTGTAAAGTGAAGATTCAGCATGAGAGATTTTTATCTAATTCATATTATTCTGATGCCATATTCATATATTACAGACATTTGTATAAATAATTATTATAATTTAAATACATTTATTTAATTCATTTTACTAATAAAAGAATTTTACATGCCAAAGAATTTTACATGCCATGACAAGTTGAACCCTTTTACTAGATAAAGGTGACTCATGAACCGATTTATATTATTCTGGTAATGGAAAAATTAATACCAATACATAGTTTATTTGTATAACAACGACTTTTATATTTATACAATTATGTTTAATCACTTGTTTTTCTATAGCCTTTTACATTTTAATCCAATTTTAATGTTCTTTGTATCTTTTAGACTTCTAGCTGGTTTTTATATTATATTTATTTAATTTTTTTTATTATTACCTCATTGATAGAGTATTTTATGTTTGTTTTCGATTTTTTAAAATTCAAATTCGTACTGGATTACGAATATGAAAAAGCTGTGCCAAAAACTAGTGTCAAATAAATAAATATATTGATCTATATTCTGAAAACAAATGAAAATAAATAAAATTAAAATAATTCAATGGTTAAATTAAAGTATTTTGTAGTCATAATTCGCTTGAATTAACTTCTTAATTAATATAGTTTTGTAAACTTTTTCTAATTTTAAGTTCAACTCAATATTTGAATTTAACTTCAACTATCTATGGAATACGCTGCAAAAAATTTCAAGAGTTAATGAAATTTGTCGACGAAATAATAAGAAGGTAAGACTTTTGAAATGTATTTAAAAAAAGCTTTGCATAATATTCTGTACTTCTTAGTGCACTTTAAATAGCAGTAACTATCAGACCTATATACGCATCTATTAGATAAAATACAATTTTTTAAATAGTTTTAAAATTACTGGAAACTAAAAACAGGTGATTTCTAGTACCAATTCGACAAACTTCAAATTTTATTAAAAATTTTAACGATCCAGGTACCTTTGTTTAAAAATGAAACAGTTCTTTTTTACTATTGCAAAATATTTGCATATCTTGATGCCAAATTTCCCACCAAGGGGGAAAATTGCATCAAGGTTTTTTAAAATAAATTATAAAAAAAACATACAAGTATAAAGTTTGTTGTATTAATATTTAGATACAAATAATTTTTCAAATAAAATAGAATTACATTTTGTTGATTCTGACACGTTGGTACACACTCAAAACATCGAATCATATTGAGCTAATTGTAAACTCAGAGTCAAAACAATGCACTCTGTTCGTTGATTGCTTTGAAGACTACCTATACGAATGGATGTGGAAGGATAACATTTGCAGAGGTGATTTTGAAGTTATTTTGATTTCATAAAAAACAATTTCTGAAAGAAGTTTTATTTATAAAAATTTCATATAGATATATTAACTTTTTAAGTTTCTTCAGGGGGGAAAATTTCATCAAGGTTTACCCGGGGAAACTTTGCATCAAGATCCATATTTGCTATATTTAGTAGTACTTTGCATTTATCAAAGAATAAATAAATATATACAGTCATTTTAACGGTAAACTGTCTCTTAGACTCGCACAAGCGTGAAATATTACGCATCATTTGCCATCTTAAAATTCAATTGATATGCATTTTGATATTTAAATACACCCATAAATTCAGTGTTTCTAAAAGTGTGTTTCACGAACCTAATGGAACCTGAGCTAATCTAATTCCAAAAATACAATAAGACTTTGACAATTTGCTATTCATTTATAAATGAATTTTGATTACATTTTATAAAACCACTAATTTTCACAATAAGACCAAATATACTATTTTTTGCCAAAAGAAGCAGCATCACTCTTCTCATTGACAAAATAATTAAATGCAATAGTTTCAATACATTTATGAGTTTCATTTTTTGTAATTGTGTGAATATGAATGGATAATATTGATTTAGTTATATTAAATTTCTTGAATTAAATTAAATAAACTTAATCTTATTTTTTAAAATTTTAGGTAAGTAAGGGTTAATTGGTAAAAATAGTTTGGGAAATTGATAACAGGTACTTTTCAGAAGAAATTGAATTAAAAAACATGCAAACGGATATGTGCATAATTAATGAGTTTACATTGTAAGATGCTTGCTAAGTTCGTAAAATAAAAAAAACTGTCATGCAAGTAAAATCGGCACATGTCTAATTCAAAATATTATTGAGTTCCAAAAATGCCGACAACATTTGTAGTAAAATTAGTAATTAATATATAAATAATAATAACCTGGTTTCCCTAAGACTGACGTAATTATTAAAAATAGTAATTAATTAAATCAATGACTTGTATTTAGTAATTAAATTGTAAATTTGGAAAAACCAAAATTCCTGAAATTAGTTTATATAAACAGCACCTGAATCCATTTATTTCGTCATTAGTTTGTACTAACAAGAGAGATAAAGAATAACTGTTTGGGAAGTTCTTATCCAACTGGATAAAAGGTAGCTTAAAATATCCCTAGGATATATGTAGCATTCGAAAGGATCTGTATCAGGCGAGACGCTGCCTAAATGCTCTCCATTAGCTCATGGATAAAGAACTTGTCAATAAACAAGCATTTCCCCGAGATTATTAAGGTAACCAAAGACTACTAACGGTGCACACCAATCTGTTCAAATATAAAAATAAAATATCAAGATACTAATAACCTATAAAAGCGTATCAGACAAGTTTGACTTATGCCGAAGAATGAACCGCCTAAACCAAAAATTTTGGAACACAATACAATCTCGGAGCGTAAAAAACTCAGCTATGTCAGTGCTTGAATCAAAAAATAAATCAGACTGATAACTGCCCAAGCCAGAAAATAACCCATGTAGGCCAAATGCCGTGAGCTGCATGGCTAATGGGGCTATTAGCAATCATGTCCACAGTAATTATTATAGTAGGTGCAGCCTACATACATGCTTGCAATCAGAGAAGTAAAGGGCCACTGCGATTCCATATGACAACGTTTTGAAAATAATAATGTATCTTATCAGTATTTATCTATCCAATGTGATAAAAATCATAGGGTGCGGCGGTACTACCAAATTGATAAAAGCCACCTTGTAATTTAAAGTTTTTATTATTTTAGATATGATACTAATCAGCCGGTACCGAAGTTATCCGACAATAAACATATCCATCAAGATTAGAAGTTATATGGATGCCAAACCAGTATACATTAACATAGATAATTACGTCAGCAAATCCGCCCAAAAAACCAAACCTCAACTGATATCATTTGAAGACGTCATTCAGATCCCAAATTCGTTAAAATTTCTAAATAGACCAAACCGCCATCTATATCTTGCTACCATAACTAATAGAGGCCTGCATAACTTTACAGACCTCTTCAATGTTCGTAATTTCACTGAAAGACTTACTGTTTAAGAAGTTCCTATCAAACTGGATAAAAGGTAGCTTAAAAAATCTTTCAGATATATCACACCTTCGAAAAGATCTGAAGTAGGTGAGACTCGCCTAAATAATATCAACTAGCTCTTTGTTTGTGAGTTATTATGAGACAAGGGATTAATTTAATTAGGAATTAATCTTCTAGCTATATTTCTCAGTTGATCATGAAATATAGATCCGATCGACTTGTTAATCTTAGGTCGATATAATATTGACTCTGCACTTTGCTTTGCCTTGCTATTTTGAGCCTCCTAACTTTAACCATCATTCGGCTTAAAGTTGGAAACTCAACTCGTCTCAATCCACGCGGGATTTTAGATCCAGTATGCACTATATAAGAAAAACTAGACAGGAAAAAATGCATCTGATTTAAAGTTATATTATCATTTAATAAATGTTGGATTGTTTGTGTTTTTTCTTTTGGTGATGCTCCGCTGGGTCCATGAAATCGCCTTGTTCTGAGGCCGGGTTATTAAACTTAAGAATTTTATTACAATGTTAATCTTTCACGATCAAGTAAAATATTACAATTAAATGAAATAAATACTTAACAGGTAAATGTTGAGAATGAAACTTTATTTATACAGTAGCAATGTTATTTATATCGAATGTTAAACAATTTCAAATTCACACAATTACCAACTAATCAATATCAGTTCAGCAATTCATATCAAATATTAATCAGTCAATGGATTCCCAATCAATCATAACTTAATCACTATCAGTAAAATCATTTATTTTCTTCACCTTTGATTTATTTTCATTTACAATTTTGTTTATCTTCCTTTCTTCCAGACAAAAGATAAATATTAAATAGAAAATAAATAATTGGTATATTCTTAAAATGAGGATGAAAGAAATTAAAAATTAATCAATCAATTCCCACAATTTTCTTTTTGAATAAAGAAACAATTTTTTTAGCAATTTAGTCAATCGATAATAACCAAAAGGCATCTAAAAATGAATCATAGAGCTTGAGAGCCCATCAATTACATAAATCATTTATTTGATAGGCAATCTAGAATTCTACTAAAAGGTTATTACATAAATTATATAGGGATATTTTATTCGCAAATATCAAATTCAAAAGATATTTTAAAAGTTTGTAATGGTGAAAAAACTTACATTCTACTAAACTAGAAAATTTATCTTCCATTTATGCACTTTCTAAAATTTGTTACTCTATTCACTTGTGGTTATTATTGTTTTTTCTATTTAAAAAATATATATTAGTTTCTGATGTTAATTATTTATTGTTATATTCGTAAAAAAATTGGTATATAAACTGACTACCCATTATGTATGTGTTATAACTATTTAAAATGAATAAATAAATAATTAAAATAATTAAGGAAAAACCGAGTTAAGTAAACAGAAAGAAAGGTAAACAAAGTGGGTTTAGGAAAAACAGTATCATGGCAGCATAAATAATGGGAAAACGTAAAAAGATTATTACAAGGGAGACACACGGCGAGGCAATTAATTATTTCCATAGAGGGAGAAAAGATGAAAAAGGCCGCAAGGCAAAAATTTTCAAATAAGACGATTTAGTTGAAACGCCATTAATTAGGGCGATTATTTCAACTAAAGGAGCTGCAACTGAGAAGCAATCGGTATTTTGCCTTAGGTAAGGAAGAAGAATTTGAGAGTAGAATTAAAGAAAAGACTGTTAAAATTAAAAACCATAGTCAAGAGAGCATATCGAGAGAAGATGAATCAAGTTAAATCGATCATTAAGAAACGAGGTGATTATTACAAATTGTCAAATAAGACAATTTAGTTGAAACGCCATTAATTAGGGCGATTTTTTCAACCTAAGGAGCTGCAACTGAGAAGCAATCGGTATTTTGCCTTAGGGAAGGAAGAAGAATTTGAAAGTAGGATTAAATAGAGAATTTTTAAAGTTAAAAATCAGAGTCAAGAGAGCAAATTGAGAGAAGATGAATCAAGTAAAATCGAGCATTAAGAAACGAGGTGGCAATTATTGTAGAAAGTGCAGAACCAAAATTGGTCACAGTGAGATCTACCGAATAGTCAGAATGAGCAGTTTAATTACATTTTGTGATTGATAGATTGTTTAATAAAGCTTAGAATACAAATATACGTTGTTTAGTGTTTCTTATAGAACAAGTGTAGTCAGTGACACCGAATATTATTATTTAATTTATTAAAACCCAACATTAGTTTTCAATTCATTTTTATTTTGATAATATTAGTTTGTTTGAATATATATTTTTATGTTATGTAGATATCGTTAAATTAACAATTTAATTTTATTGGCATATATTTTACCTTACTTGCCATATGTATATGTTTATACTGACAGTTTATTTTATTGGAATATTCTTACAAAAATTTTCAACTACATAAAAATGAAAAAAATTTATTAATTATTTCATTTTTTAATTATAAAAAGCTTTTATTTTTTAACGACTGGAATAAAATAAATAAATTTCTGAAGAACAATCGAAATAAAATAAAGTAACATTGAACAGCTGAAGTAAATACATTTCTATAAGCTATTGTAGTATAAATAGGGACCGAAAACTCATTTCTTTCACAAAAAAATTTAGCGACAAACTTCGTTTTCTAGAGCTAATCTCTAAGAAAACATTATTTGCACATATTATATACAATCAAGTCAAAACAAACAACAAAAACATAAATTACACGCACCATATTTTAACATATTTATTAAAGCTTTCATCTGAAAACCAGTGTAATTTTTTTAATTTTAATTAATAAAATTTTTTATATATTAGTCTTTGTTTTTATATATTTATATAAGCATTCCAGTGCACAATCAAATGTTGAGATGTGTGTTAGAAACGATTACGAAAATTTCATAGTATCGTTGTAAGAGCATTTTCAATCCACAAATATTGAGTATCATCTTGAATTAAAGAGGTATTTCAAATCAAGTGAAGAACTTCAATGCATTTTTGTTGGAATGTATAGACAAATAATTTTTGCATGTAAAATAAAAATCGAATAGAATTCACTTGAACAAAATTTTTTCCCATTAGGATAAAAATTCATCAGATAAAATTGAAAAACTCATCAATAAAACCATCATAGAAACATTGTTGGACATTATCAATATTCACATTCCACCTGGGTTAAGTTTTCACTTACAATTATTAGTTTCATATTCCAAAGTTTTAGCGATTTCCTTGTCACCAGAATGATTTAATAAATTATTATCTTTTTCATCGGACAATTGAAAATTAACATTATTCATTTTATAATTTAAAAAGTGCAAAATTAAAAATTTACAGAATAAATATATCTAGTTGATTAATTTAAGATCTTACCGGCTAATAACGGCCTTTAAATATTTCAGTTTTAAATGAATTTTGATTAAAATATCTAAATATAGATTAAACATTTTATTTTTTTAATAATCCTTACTGAATACCAAAGTTAAAAAATAATTTCAAATTAATAAATATTTTGAAGTAGATAAACAACTTCAATAAATTATAAATAAAATTATTTGGTTTTCAGTTAAATAAATATTGTGATATTGACTGAAATAAAAATATAATTATTCTCTTGTGATTTAAAATATAATGAATATTGTAATGACAAGAACTATTTTCGAAATCACGAGTAATCTCTTAAATTTTATTGAATAAGGCTCGAATTAAAGATTGTAAAAAGGGGTAAGATCAGCAAATTAAATAAATGTTTTAAAAAATTCCAAACTAATTCTGAATCCGTAAACTAAGTCAAGAAGATATTTTGAATTGTAAAATGTTAGCTATATATATACAGGTAACCCTCGATTAACACGATAGTTTGGTTCCAAGAATACTCCGTGCTAATTAAAATCGTGTTAATCGAGACTAACAATTAATACAATTCTTGGGGTTTGGTTCCAAAAAATTTAAAAAATGATTTATGTTTTTATTATTTTCATGCATCCAGTACAAAAAAAGAAGATTGAAATACAAATAGACTTGAAATCAAAATTTAACAAAGAATAGTAAAATAAATTAATTCATTTTGCATAAATATCAAAAAAAAATATGGCATAATTTAAATTGACCATAGATAAGGTTAACAAATTCCATCATAATCACTTTCAACTTCATCATCATTCTCAATATCTCTTAAAAAATGTGTAATGTGTGGCTGATTCATTTTTACTGGTGCTTCTTCATCACTTGAATAATTTTCTGACACATTAGTCGCTTGTGGTTTCTGGATTATGGTTATAAAATCAGTAAGAAGAGCCTGTTTTTGATTTTTTTAAAGTTCTTTCTCGACTTCTCGGTAAGGAGCTAAGCATTTTTCTATCTCGCGTTGAATTTTCAGGCTACGGTCCATTGACGGATCATTGTCAAGGAAATGGTTTTCTAATTTTTTAGCCATCTCAAATCCTTCTCTTAATGATTTGAGTGTGAAGTTTTGCTCTGCTGCATCACTCTCAGTATCAGTGTCTGTGATTGGTAAATCCGTATAAGTTTCGTTGACCATCGCCACTAACTCCTCTTCTCCCAAATTTGGTTCGGCTAGCAATTCTTCCACATCCTGAATGGCCAAATCTTCAAATCCTTCTCCGCCTAAGGAATGAGCTAAATCGACAATAGCACGATATTCATCCACCACTGGTTGAATTCTATTATTAAGTAGAACCACTTCAGGCCATATAGGTTTCCAGCTACCGTTTAATGTGGAAGGTCGTAATTCCTCTACAGCCAAAGCAACTATTTTTACACAGTCCAAAATTGTAAAGTTCTTCCATACTTGACTGACGGTTAAGCTAGAATCTGAGTCCATTGCTGGTTTTGAACTGCAAAGCTTGAATAAAATTTGAAATTCGAATTATAAAGAATTAAACAAAATTATATAAAATCTTTATTCTAATAATAAAATAAAGTAAGTTTTGATCTTACCTGATTCAATATTCCTCGACCACTATAAAATCCTATTGGTTTTAAATGTATCCTAACTGAACTGATTTTAAATGATTTAAAATTTAAATTTTTTAGAAATCACTTCTTTTCACTTTTATTTATTAAAAATCAATTGTTATTTTTTAAAAATCACTTTTTAATAGGCTTCTTTTCACTACAAGAAGTCAGTAATGTATGACTTGACTGGCTTGGACATAAAATATACAAACATAAGAAACAGTTACTGCGATTGAGAAAATTTGAAAACGTACATTACATATGTATACATATTTAAAAAAACAAGCCAACTAAGATTGTACAAATTTGAAAATGTACATTACATTACATATATTTATTTATATACGTACATATATGTACATAAAAAAGTCAACTAAGATTGTACAAATTTGAATTTTGAAACCGTGTTAATTAAGGGTTTTCATCAATTTTGAAGCCGTGTAAAATCAAAACCGTGTTATTCAAGTACCGTGTTAATCGAGGGTTACCTGTATATATATATTTATATATGATGAAATTTATTCTAAAATGTAAAAACGTTGACACGCATATATGAGTAGACAAATGCACCCACTAATGTACATATTAATTTATACACCAAGGGACATTAATTTGGACCTAGATGGACATTATAATTTATAATGCATCTTAAATAATAAACCATATATGTGTGTCATAGCTACAATTGATAATAAATAAAACCTGGGACATTACATAGGATTTTATACTATAGGAGGATAGAAAAATACCTGCACACAATCTTGATTCACAAAATTTCTATAGTAAGAATACTAATAAATTAGACATTAAATTGTATGATGTACATTGAATTGTTAACATTTTTATAATTTATTTAAAAAATAATGAGTTTTTTAAAAATATATCTTATGCTTCAACGGCATCAACAGTTTTGTACAATGAAGACAATCAAAATATGTTAGCTTATCTTTTAAATTTATTTATTTTTATAAAATTTATTGCAGAATATCTACTGATACTTGCACGGCATTAACTATCTCACACAGAGAAAGTAATCGAAATATTTAGTCGGTTTCCTTGTCAAAATCATAGATAATTTTGATAAATTAGTTAAAAGCATTAGGTGTTATAAGATGATAGGGTTTCTAATTTTGTGATAAACATGTTTGATTTTTCTGATTCATTCATTCCGCTTATGATTTTATGAAGTTTTTGATATGGTCTGACATTTATTGATAACCTCGACAAAATATTCAAGTGCATACCGTTCACTCAGAAGCAATTTGAATTCAATTAGACTTTCTTCTCTATTTTTTGGCTGGTTGGTAAATTTCAGATTTGCATTCATTAAATTTCAGAGCTTTATTACTGTTTTGTTGGTTAAGGTTACAGATTCAGATCGATTAGTCTTTGGGGGGAACTTCTTTTTGTCATGGAATCAATGTCGATATTGGATAATGTGCATCACTATCTGTGCTGGGCGCTACATTGTAATGTTTTTACTTTATTAAATAAAAATTATTTCGTATTTTTAATCGAATCTATACAACTGAGTCAAATATTTTAAGAACTGGTGTTAAAACTCCAAGAATCACAACTAAAGATTTAGCCAGCATTTGATTTTGTGAGGCTGTAGCTATTTTTAATATTATTATGACAATAGTAATTTGAAATTACATTGTAATCTTTGCATCATTTGACGGCTCGTTTTGCGTACTGGGAACTAATTATGATGCTGATTGTCGCATGCTTTGAGCAGGCTTATAATTTTTATATTTTGAATAAGTCTTTTATAAAATAAATTAATATTTAAAACCTTTATAGTTCAAGCAAATCGTTAAAGGAACTTTTATAATCTACTTTATATGAGCGCTTTCAAAATATATATTTAGACTAAAGTTCTTCAAGTTTTTCATTAATTTTATATTGCTATTTCCGCGACTAAAAGTTTTCATTCTATTTCTTTATTTATCACTTCAATTTAAAATGAATAAAAAAAATACAAATTTTCAATTCTTTTTTTATGATAAAAATATGCACAGAATTTGAAAGTAGTTATGATACAGTTTATCCGAAATTTATTCAATGAGAAAAACCATAAAAACATTTTATGTTAATATCTCGTGAAAAATAACTCGGAAATCACGGAAAAATATGTACAAGTGAATTCAAATTTTTCGAAATCATACACTCTTTTACTATTTCGTCAAACTGTCGTTATGAGTCTACACGAATCTCTAGGATATATTGACCGTTTGTATTCTGTATTTGGATCTTCCACCTCCACAATATCTCTTTTTCCTCTTGCTTTAATGAAGGTCATTATTTGATAGAACTTTGGGAATTGTTTTTTGACACTGTTTTGGAATGACTGGCTTATGATTGAGTAAATGAATGGATTTAGACAAGCACTCGCATATGAGACGGTTTGACTGATGGTTTTGGCATATTGCATGATTATTGTTTCGGGAAACGTTTTAGGACTCGTGTAGTACCACACGTTTAGTAAATGAGTTGGTAGCCAACAAATGCAGTATGAGGTAGTTATTACGATCACTAGCTTTGTCACTTTTGACCGTCGCTGTTGCTGTCGCTTATTTCGTATTGAAGAAAAATCTGTTTTTGATAAGGGCTTCTTTTGTTCAACAATATTTTCTTTCTAAACAGTTTAAATAAAATAATATTAAATATTTTAATTACAAATTAACTTCATAAATGGAATGCATCTAATATATTTTCTGCTATATCCTCTTTCCGAGTATTTATCATATAATAACTAGAACTTAATATCATTTAGTCAGTTCAGAAAGAAGACCTATCAAGGACAAAAGGTCATAGAACTATTTTGAAAAAAATGTAAATGTCAGTGGCGTTTTTTTGTACAGGCAATGCGGAACTTTTGCAATTTTTGCAAAAAATGAGAAACCGAAAGAAAAGGTAATTATAATACAATATATAATAATATGATTCTAATTTAAACAAAATATGCGTCTTAATACCGTTGAACATTTAACTAATTTTTCTCTGAATGTACAAAATACACTATGAGAATATCCAAAACGAAACTTCGAAACTTATGGTGCTCCTAAGTGGTTTATGTATTTGGACCAACAGTCTGCAGAAATTTTAAAAATGTAAAGTTTATATCTCAAAATTTGTAAATTATAGAACTAAATGAACTATTTCGTATTTATAATAAACGTTCAAAATGAAATTATCTTTATCATTATTTATTTTATGTCCTTCAGCGGTGTAGTTTTCACATAGCATATATAAAGGCCTAGAAAACTAGGGACCCTTTTGACCAATTCGATGTAAATAAAAAATAAATATAAACAATATATTTTTAAAAAATAGTTCAAAGCAAGGCACAAACAATTCTAAATAAATCATATAAGCGTGTTATTGTACAATGTTTAATAATAAATAGTTTTTATTGTTCTATTATTTATTTATTCATATAATATCAAAATCGCATTAACAATATACAAATTAATGTTATAATATTCACTTTCTTGTTAGTAGAATTTTGTCGTCGTGATACAGTGGCGGACCTAGACCATCATTTAGGTAATGACTTCATATATAGGTATCCAATAGTCCGATTTAAAATTCGCACCAGACAATTTTTAGAAAATTATGTAAAATGTAGAAGAAAAGTAAATTTTTTTTATTTGAAATATTGAGTTTAAATTTATATTTTTCTAGGTATTCATAAATTGATCAAAATCACAAAAAAGAGAAATATAACTACAATCATTGACTTTATTAATGAAATAAATCATTTTAGAAGAGCGTTTAAAATATTTATTTAAATAAAAATATAATAAATTTTACTTTCTTGAAAATAAACAACTAATTCCTTGAAATTCGTAATAAAACTATTATTAACCTTAAAGGATTAAAAAATCTTTTTAAAAATTTTTAACAAATGAAATTTTAATGAAAAATATAGCTTTTAACATACCAACTACTCAAATTTATGTTCTCATTCCTTATAATCTACGACAGGTGTTATATTTTAATACGTGTGAATAGTAAAATTAGTATGAAAAATTATTGTAATAATTATTTAAAAAATTACAGAAAAATTTCATATTTTTTGTAAATAAAATAAAACTTTGAAAGATTTCAATTAGGACTGTAAACTTCATTGCTATTTTTCGCTGAGAATAACTTTTGTTCTATTTTTTTAGCTAGAATAATTCTTCTTCTTCTTGTTTTATATTGCTTTTTACTTTGATTAGTATTATTATTAGTTTTAACTTATTTGTAATATTTATAATTTTTATATTTTAAATATTATTTTATTACAATATATATATATATATATATATATATATATATATATATAAAATAAATATTTTTGAATTTAGTAAATTTTTATATACAGTTTTTGTTCAGGTAGAAAGAGGTTACAGTTCATATATAATTAACTTGAAAGGTCAAACTTGACCGTTCATTTCTTGTAAAATATTTCACACGCACACACACACACATATATATATATATACTAAATAATATAAGGTTTTTGAGAGATATTAAAAAAAAATTAAATATTTTTCAGATAAATTTGAATGTAAATTTTATCTCATTAGCCATACTCAGGACAAATAATTTCATGCTAATGGATAATTAATTGACTTGAAGTCATCACAATTTTATCTTTATTAATTCTCAAAAAAGTCAATTAAAACTGCTTTAATCTAATTTTATGCTGCACTGAAAATTTCTGAATTCAGTGCTTGTTAAGTTTTCGAATATAGTAGAATGGGAAATATTTTTTCGTTTCTAATGAAAATGAAAAATATTAAGTGAGACAAAACGTGGATATGAAACAATAGTTATGATTAACTTTTTAATTCTACTCAAGACAATAATAATGCTAACAATTAAAACAATAAATTTCAAGAGTTTGAATATGATTAGAGATTTTTTCATTTTTTGTTTGAATTCTTAAATTAATAACATAACAAATAATATTTTGAACAATTTCCATATTTGTTTTATAATTTATTTTCAATATAATTTTGAGGATATTTTAATACAAAATATTCATACAAAAGTATTCAATTAATATTTTATTTTTTAAAATTTCAAACATTCTTAAAAATCGTCATTTAAAAACACATTTTACGACATATTTTGACAGTGTTTTTGTCAGCATCAGGTAGAATAATAAAAACTATGTATTTCTAGATTATTTAAAAAATTATACAAATTATAGTAAGACAATTATTTTAATTAATTATAAATTTCCATAATAATTGTATGATTTTATTTTTTTTATTACAAAAATCATAAACAATAAACAAATGGATATTGTCTAAATTTGAAATCTTTTTGACACATGATAAAACTGTAAAATAAATTGTTAGATAAAATTTTTCTAAATTTAATTAATACATAAACTAATTTAAAATAATAATTATTATCTAGACATATTCAGTAACTATAAAATCCAACACTTGTCAGAAACTGGGTGACATATATTTTGTTCTCAAAATGTCTTATATTCCCAGTGTCGCCCTGAGGAAATTTGAGTTATAATTACTAATTAATTGTATAATTAAGAAAAAACTTTTTTGAAAAAAAAAATTCAAATAGTTTGAACTTAATAAAATTTAAAACTTAAACAAAACCTAATTTTAAGTTTCACATTTTTTATTTTATGAATGTAAATTGTCAAAATTATCTTTATTTTTTTTAAACTATCAGTAAATATTTTTTCATTATTTAACCCAAATTTTCGGTATAGCTTTGTTAAATGATTTTTGAAAAGAAATCAATTTTGATATTTTAAAAATAAATATTTACTATTATTTTATTATTAAATTTAAAAGTGAATTTTCAAGATTTATAAAAATAAACTTTACAGGTTTATAAAGCCGCCAATGTTCAGTAACCCGTGGCCCATTCAACTTCTTACAGATTCCTTATTTCATTTTTTTCATTATTAAAGATTTGCGATCATAATCATAATTGGGTAACACTTTGCGTGTATAAATACGAATGCATAATATCAAACTGTAACTGTTGCATTATCTGCAACAATTGATCTTACGTACTTGGAAACACAAAATTCCACTGAAAATTTTGTTAACTTCTTATGTTGAAAATTTGTGTTGTGTATGTGCAACACGGAGCTAAACAGGGTTAAGAATAAGGAAAGTTAAAACAATCTATTAAAATTTAAGAACATCAAATATTTTACTGAATATAAAATTATATATCTTGACTTTATTTTATTTCGATACAAATTTGTGGTAATGTAGTAGTTAATTAATTAATTTTTATATAATTATTATTTATATTTTATAATAATGTTCCGCTTAAATTTAATATTAATTTAAGAAAATTGAACAAATTCATATCTTTTGGATTCAGATATTTTAATGCAAAGAAAAGAATAAAAGACAAAAAATTGTGAAATAATATCATGGGGAATGTTTGCCTAGAAAATTTCAAAGATTTGTATTATAATAATATTACAATAAAACTGCTTTCATAATAATTGAATTGCTAAAGATTTACAGTAAAACTGGATCTAAAAAAGCGCTGCGTAAAAAATAAAATAAAAATGAAAACGCAAAAGATTCCTGGAAGTGTTTTTTTAAAGTCAGTTAAGAATAAATTGTTGACAATTTTTAGAGAAAGATCTTATATTAATAATCAAGAAGTACAAACAATATCGAGTTAAGGTACGAATAATAAATTTTAATAAATTGATTTGAATTAATTTGAATTGATAGCATTGAAATAAAAATATTGTTTTTATTAACAAAAAGGTATTTTTAAACATTTTATCTAGAATAATGATCAGACTAACAAATCTGAAAATATCTATATGAAAAATATGTAAAAATATTAATATGATCCTAAAAATCTCTTTTATGAGTAATTTAAAATTTTATTGGTTGCAAAATTTTTACAAATTATTTAAAAAATATTTATTAAACTTTTTTTGTAAACATTAAACGACAAGTTTCAACAAAATAACATTAAAATCTAAATTTAGCGAATCAGACCGCAGACATGAAACAATTTGTTAATAAATCTCTAACAATTAATAAATAAATTAATTAAATGAATTTTTTAATGTATAGTTCTAACCAAATTGCCTTCTTTTCGTAAAGCGAGAATGATTCTGCAATTCATAGAAATTATTCCAATAAAGGGTATAAGATATGCAAATGCGAGAACGCCACTAAAATAAATTTGGCGGGATATCACACTGGGAAACTGATCCCGACACCGCTTAATTGAGATTGAGTTGTTCAAGGACTGTTGGATCGGGACAACATTGTAATAAATAGCAATTGGCGTTGAACACAAATAGCCAGCTGAAAAAGAAATTGAAATAATCATTCGGCTGTCAGAAAAAAAACATGTAAATATTTGAGACAAACATCGAATAATTTACAAAGTTGTCAGCTGAAGATTTCCCAATTTAAACAAAACATGGAGAATAATCTTTCCCAGGAAACATGAATTTATTTACAGAATGAACAATTAGAAAATAATGTTTGTTTAGTTTTTAATTTAAACATTAATAGTAATTTCATTTTTCGAAAAACTATTTTTATTTATTACAATAATAATAATAATAATAATAATAATAATAATAATAATAATAATAATAATAATAATAATAATAATAATAATAATAATAATAATAATAATAATAATAATAATAATAATAATAATAATAATAATAATAATAATAATAATAATAATAATAATAATAATAATAATAATAATAATAATAATAATAATAATAATAATAATAATAATAATAATAATAATAATAATAATAATAATAATAATAATAATAATAATAATAATAATAATAATAATAAAAATTATAATAATAATTGGTAAATCTTAATCGCATTATTTTTATATTTGTTACATATGTTTAATCAGCCCAATGAGTTGAATAAAGATTATATTTTAATATTAATTTGTTTTTTTCCTGTGCTTTAATGCTTCACTTGTCAAATTATATTTTTCAATATAATGAGCAAAGTTTATTCCATTTATTCCGTAGATTTGAATTTTTTGCAATAATAATTTCTGTTATTCGAAACCTTTTGAAATTAATTATTGTAAAATTTCAAAGTTTAAAAGAAAATAATTATATTTAAATTTAAAATTACAAACTGATAAGAAGCCTTTGTAAAACTGAGTCAGTAACATAAAAACAATAAACGAGATTATGAAAGAGAGAAGGATGGCAGGAGAAAATAATGACAACTCAGTTTTCTTTTATTATTTAAAAATTTGAATAAAAATTACTTTGTTAAACAACATTTTCCTAATTTTAAACATTGATTTATTTTAATGTTCTATCATCAAAATCATAAGGTATTTGTCTATAAAAATACAAATTACATTATTTTTTTTATGTCACAGGACTTAAATCAGTATAAATTGTATTTTTGGCCAAATTAGTTCACGACAAATTTCAAACAAAAATCGTCAAAACTTTGTTAAATTGTTGAACTTTCTTTTATTCAACAGATGCTTATCAATGAAATAATCTTAAATATTTATGACATAGTTTGTTTGAATAAATGACATTTCATTTCATTAATTAGTGTAATAGATAGAAATATTTGAACTTTTGATAAACTTTAAAAAGTTTTTAATTAGTTTTACTAATTTATACTGATAGTTAAGATAATATTAATAATAGTAACAGTAATAATAATTAAAATAATAATAATAAAAATAATAATAATAATAATAATAATAATAATAATAATAATAATAATAATAATAATAATAATAATAATTATAAATAATAATAAAAATAATAATAAAGTTATATTTAAATTGAATTACATTACTTTTTTAGTTTTATAAGTCCTATATAATTTCTCATAAGTGCATTAAAATAATATAATAGTTTATTTGCGCTGTTTTGTCGAACCACCGCACATAAGTGTTAATTTAAACAATAATAATAAAAAAGTTATTATTTTATTGTGACCATTTTAAAAAATTTTATAAAATGGATCTATATTTTTAGACTTATTAAAACGTAATTTTGAAACCACTTTCTCAAGGGTTGTAAATAAACCAAATTAATAATTATAAAAAAATGTAAATATAAATATATTTCTGTATATAAATATTTAATAAAGAAATGCCCAACCGATTTCACTAAAAATATTACTAAATTATTGTTGTTATTTTTCAAAAATACATTTGGTTTTCCATCTAGAAAAATTCAGTTTGAATCCTCAACACGAAAATCTTTCATAATTTTAATTAATAATTTTAAAATAATATAAATAATTAAAAATAAATTCTCCATTGATTTCGTCTTTCTCTGAGGTTGTCTTTTGTGAACATATAATTTAGAATTTAATTAAAAATCAAAAAAATTTCCAAATTTTACCAATCCATGCAAATGCGCAAGCTGTTATCGCTCCTTTCAGCGTCATATTTCTGTGATCCCACGGCCGAACGACTGACAGGAATCTCGAAGTCGTTAGTGACAACAACATTATAGCTGATGAAAATAAACTTCCCTAAATATAAAAAATCTGAAAATTATATTTTTCAGAAAATGACACATTGATATTTAATAATAATAATGATCAAAAATTAATAATAATAATGATCAAATAATAATAATAATAATAATAATAATAATAATAATAATAATAATAATAATAATAATAATAATAATAATAATAATAATAATAATAATAATTTTTTAACCCTTTGAGTGCCAAGGAGCGCGTTCGCGCTACTCAATACACTGGCCGAAAATGCCAGGAGCGCGATCGCGCTCCTGTTTCAGCATGGACAAATTCGATCTCTATTTCATACTTGTCGATTTTTATTTATGGTTTTTTATTCCGAATGTGTATTTATAAGAAATAGAAATATTATTTATGCTAAATATTATATCTTTATGTTGAGAATAGTCCAGTTTTCGAATTGAAAGACGCACAATAATCACATTAGTGGCATTTTTAGCTAATCCTCTTAAAATCATGGTGGCACTCAATTTTTTTAATTTTTTGACTATGAATCAAAAGTTATTAGAGATGAAAGCCAAAAGAAGTTCTTACAATAATTTTCAGAAAATAAACTTAAAAATTAGTTTTTTTACAAAATAAAAAAATATTCTTCAAAAAAATTTTTTTAAAACATTAAAATTTTAAAATTTAATTTAAAAATTTTCTTTTCATAACAATTTTTTTTAAACATACAATAAAACTCTACGACAAGCATAATAATTGTTTTTATGCTTATTCATTGTTTTTGATACATTTGTGATTACCTGCTTCTGATCATTATTAATTAACTGTTTAAATATAAAAAATTGAATTTGGGATATAAAATAAAAATTTTCGAAAATCTGAAAATCCAAGTACTGAATTTAAGATGAACGCGTCTTTGAATGTGCCAAATTTTGCATTTTATTCTATTAGTTTTGTTCACTTTGCATTATATTTTACAATTTTTCAATAAGAAATTGTAAAATCAAGAAAAATTCTAAAACGTCATTTTGATTTTTCATAGGTTATGATTATTTAGTTTTTTAGACGCAAGGCGTCAATAACTTTATTTTATTCTCCATAAAAATCACTTTAAATGCTGTTTGATGTACAGCGTCTGTAAAATAGAAGAAAAAGCACCAACAGGTGCAACAACAACAATAACAATAATAATAACTGACACAAGATTTAAGTTCTAATATAAAATATTTTTTTATCCTAAATAAATGGTTTCGACAAATGAATGGGGATATTTCCAAGAGGTACTACTGTATTATTTGGAAGCCAACGATAATAAATTTAAGTGTCTACAAACAACAGAAAATTTATTATATAAACTGAGAGAATTCTCAGTTTAATCTCCCAAAAAATTCTTAGCCTAAGAAGAATTTCATAGCTGTATCGAATATTGAAATAATAAATTAGAGCATACAAGTTTACATAGCCTAGCTCAGGTAACCGCAAGTAGAGACACAAAAGAAAGGATACACTGCATAGGGAATATATATATATATATATATATATATATATATATATATACAAAGGATCTTTGGTTAATTGTATAAGGTGAAACGTTTATTTATTTTTATATATATATATATATTTGTTATACTTAAATAAAAGCTTTGAAATCAGTGTTTTGTTATTATTTATATAGGACATCAAGTTGAGATTCTCAGAATCTCAACAACAGTATTCACCTGAGTTAACTTTAACTCACAATTTCAATTGATTTCAGTTTTAAATAAAAGTTTTCATTCTTTCTGATTATTTTGATTTTTTTTGGATTTATTCTTGACTGTCAATCTTGCTAAATTGTATATTCCATTGAGATTTAATCGACAGAAAAATCTAGTGTTGGTAACACAGTCAAATCACAATTGCTTTCAATAATACTTTTGTTGACAATGATATTTAAATAGATTTATTATTGTTAAACTGAGTTTGTTTACAATTTTTCGTCCTATCCTTTTCTCGTGTATTTTTCCGTCTCCTAACAAAGCAAAATTATTTCCTTTTATATTAACCTAAATACTTACGTTCTATAAATAGTAATTATTAATTGCTATTTATAGATTTATTTATAAAACAATTGCTATTAATACTTATATTTATATTTAAATTACTATTTATATTTTTTATTTATTTTTAATACTAAACTTAGTAATTTTAAATTACTAAATTAAACTTTTTCTTTTTAAATTGACCCTAACAATTGTATTATTATTATTTTTTTATTATTACTTCTTCAGGCTCTTATTATTTACAACATTTTAATTATAGTCTATATAACAAAAGTTGTATAGGTTATACTTTTATTCATCCTATTTGATATCTATTTACCATCATGTATGTCGGGCCATATTTTAGGAAACAATTAAATAACTTTACAAAAATTAGAAAATGAATCGGGTTTCATTTTTTGCTTTAAATTGTACTTTATCTGCCCCCAAACTTGGATAATTATCCAAATATCAGCTCCGGCTTGAAGTGTTTCCATAAAATTTCTTCGAATTGTATCAAAATTATTAATTAAAACTACATTTGCCATTAGGATGTTGTCGGCGTTATTACATTTTTAATAAGAATAATCTTTTCATAAACTCTTATGCAGCGTCTAATACTGAAAAGACCTTATGGAATTTGAAAATGATCCGCTCAGAAATCTTTCTTTTTTTGAGTAAATAGTATCTATGCTAAAGCTTAATAACTGGAGAATTTCTAGTTGAAAATCATACTTTTCATTATCATTCATTTGTTTTCTATTAAATTCAATTAACCTCAAAATAAACAACATACAAACTTTAATTTTTGAACTAAAAACCTTGATAAAAAACATAAGGTAGTTATAATTTTCCAATTAAATCAGAACTGACCATAAAAAGTGTAAGGAATGTTTTTTGAAGAAATGATTAAACATTTTGTCTATGACCACGTTTTTTAGTTCTAATTAGTTTGAAAATATCATACTATAAATTATATAAAATGATCAACTTTGTCTAACTCTAATATAATTGGTTATTTCATGCAAGGATTTTATTTATTAGTATAATTATGTATTTTTGAAGTTTAATAGTATTTGGTTATTGTGGTTTTGGTATTTAATTCTTTATTAACAGTTTCATATACACTTTCCGCAGCTACATCTAACGTGTTTACTCGAGTAATATGATCGATATTATTTGGAAGCATTCTAGTAAAGCGTTCATTGCTTGGAAAATTAGGGAGTATACCCATGGTTAGAGAAGGTAAAGAAGATTGATTTTCTTCTTTACCGTTTAAATTCGCAAGAATTATTTGATCAAATAATCCAACAGTTGTAGCAGTAACAAAATCTTTCATACATATACCAGCATCCATTAAAGTTAGTAACACAAGTATATTGATATCGAATTTACCCAACATTTTCAATATATTGCCAAGATTTCCGCTTGCTTTACATTCACCAGATAAATCCCTGAGCCGTCTAGATAAGTTTAAATCTAGCTGGCTACAAATCACCATGAAAACATTCAAATCATTTTCTACATAACTTAATAACTCATCTGGGAGATTGGGATATTTATTCTGAATAATTGATAATGTTTCTGCTGAATTGTTAGTCATAACTTAAAAACTTGAAAATAAACTCCTTACATCAATATTTATTTTAAAACAAAAACCTTTTTAAACAAACTCATTTTATAAAAATTACATTACTTAAACAATTAAAAAAACAAAATAATTTTCCATACTTTTAAAATCAAATACAATCAAGATTCAACAGTGTAAAATTTTTGAAATTAAAAATAGAAGTAATTTAATGATTATTAGTTTTATTTAATTTTACATTGTTATAAACGATTATTTTATGTAAATATTTTAGTTATAATTATTTATTAGCTAATAATACATCTTCTTTACATTTATTAATTTAATGATTATTTTTAATTAAAAATTTTAAAAATATTTTAAGATTTATTAAGGATGGACAACTTTTTTGAAGCTTTCTCGAAAAGGAAAAACAAATTAAAATGTCTATTAATAAAATACTCAAAAATTACGGTTTCCCGAAAAACCTATTATTATTTAAATAAATTTTGAACCATAATTATTAAACTAATAATTAATTTTAATAAATTTCGCTGCACATGTAACTTTAAATTAATTTGACTCATTTCTTATTTATTGCAGGCAATTACGGCGGTTATATAATATCAGAAACAATTGTTAATAAATTAATTTAATGGGAACATTTTATTTTATTTTTATTCTGGAGACAATTTCTTTTAATATTATATTTTTCTTTAAATGCTCTATTTAGCAGTCCATATTTATTCATTAATACTGAACATTAATATTTTAAAAATAAAACAAACTGTTGAAGCCCTATCCAAATACGTTTTAGTACAATCTGCTTTTTGCAAATATATTTCATATGCAAAGTGCGACAGCTATTGAATTCCACTAAATCAGGGCTTCTTAAACTATGGGTCGCGACCCCATTTGGGGTCGCGTTGCAAAATTCTGGGGTCGCGAGAGATAAAAATACAATTTAACAGAAAATGTTTTTTAACTTGTAAAATTATTGTTATAAAGATAAAATAACAATTATCGTAGATAAATATATCATAAAATCTTTTAGTTCGGAAAGATTGTTTGTACCTGCATTTCTATTAAGAGTATTGTAATAACTTGAATAACATTTACTATGAATTAGAATTAGAAGATGTTATAGGAATTTTAAAAAAATATAAATTTATTTTTCTTTTATATTTGTATGGGGTCGTCAAGAAACTCGCAATCATAAATGGGGTCGTGAATTACAAAAGTTTAAGAAGCTCTGCACTAATTAATTTAACTAATAATTTCTAAAAATAACAACAAAATTTGAGTCAAACAGTATAAAAAAGTTTTCAATTAAAATATGATAACATTATTTTAAAAAAATAATTATAATAAAAACTAATTATAATAACTTTTTTCCCTGAAATTGTCAATTAAGATATATAAAGGAAACTTTTGTTTTAATTTAATTATTAAATTATTTATTTTCATTAAATCTTTTCATAAATAGTTATCTATAATCTAACAAAATTCAATTTTTGTTTATAGTTTTTTATATTTCCTTCAATCAATTTTTATTACCAATAATCCGTCAAATTTTTATTTAAAATTAATAATAATTATATTATATAATTTAATTAAATTAAATTAATTATTAAATAATTAAAATGACTAAAAATTACAATAAAAATATAACAAAATTATAAATAATTTGACAAAAATAGTTAGTTTGTGTAGATAATTTTTTATTTCAGCAAATTCTCATCACAAATGTCAATTTAAGTGCATTTTTATACTTTATTCTCTTCAAGAAATATTTTTCAACGTCATTTTTTGATTTATGATTTTCTTTTCATCACCAGATCGGCCTGATAAACTGAAAATTGTCAAACGCCGGGCTCAGATTATTACGATGCGAAAATAACTGGAAAATATAAAAAATGTTTACGGCAAAAACTGCATACGAGATTTGGAATTTAATCTCATTTCAATATGCAGTAAACATTTAATTTTTAAAATATATATATATATATATATATATATATATATATATCACAATCATAATTTCCCAGTAGAATTTATTTAATTTGTTGTTAACTTCATCGTGTTAGATTGTTAAGGTCCGAGGTCGACACTTAGTTGTTCGCCTTCTCTTTAAACTATGACCAAAAATCTTTCTCTGACATATTTAAGCCATGTAAAGAGTTTCGAAACTGATATTAAACAATAATAAAGTTTAAATATTAAATTTAATCAGTTAGTTGAAATAACTATTTATGTTAACTTTGTATATTAAAATCTATTTTATTTTATTTCATATCATATAAATTTCGTTAAAGTAATCAGAGTTATTACCAATACTACCATCAATATTTTCTACAAAACTTGACTATGAATCAGATTTATTTAAGTTATTCACACATTTTCAGCACAGCCTTTTACAAGTGATTAAATCACTTGAAAAAGGCTGTGCCGAAAATTCGTGAATACCGTAAATAAATCTGATTCATGTTTAAATTACGTAGAAAATATTATGTCACTTATAACGAAATCAGAGGTGAAAAACAAAAAAAGTCCTTATAATACTAGCATTAATATTAATAATTACCATTACTCAGTTATTTTAATATTTTAGATAAATAAGCGAATTTAGAATTGTAATTTGACGAATAAAGTGTAGGAGGAAGATTTGAACTTAATTGCTTCTAACATGGTAACTTCGATCACAAATTTATTGATAAGCAGATTATTACCTAAAAAATTCAACAGAGGTGAAACCCTAGGATATTTTATGAAGAATTTTCTGCACAACGAAGAAAACTATTAATTTGCAATTAACCTAAGCCATAACATTACTGGACAGATCGCTAATAGAAGACTATAAAATGGTCTAAGTAAAAATTATGAAAGAGAAACTTTGAATTACGTTCTCAAAATAGATGATTTAAAAGAAGCTTTGAGGTATAAATAGGATCAGATCCAGCCAAAATGTTAATAGAGCAAATTGGAAAGATGACGAATAAATTATTAGCGCACAAATGGGACGACGAAGAAATTTATAAATGTCTCGTAATGAGATAAAAGAGTTAAAAAAGAGATAGAGATCAAAAATTTGAAAACATAAGAAGAAATGCAAACAACACTAAAGAAATAAGAAAATATTATGGTTTATATTAATGTTGTAAAGGCTGTTCAGAAATACAAAAGCTATATATGTGTTACACAAAACGTCAGCCATCGACAGTTGGGATGTTGAACATACAAGGAAACTAAAAAAACGACGTACTTTGCACGCGTAGCGGAAAACTAGGCATGGCAAGAATGTTCAACAATTCATGTCAAAGATGTTACTTATTCGGATACAAAAAAACTGATTGCTGTACAAATGTGGAAAGACAGAAGTTTTAGACTAATTTATACAAAAGAAATGATAAATATTTTATAAATTGAACCCCAAGCTATCAACGGAATATATACAATCTGAAAAGAGCAATTGGGAAATTGAAGCTAATGATGAAATGATTCCGTTGGAATATTCAAATGATGCCGAAGAAAAATATGAGAATATTAAGCTCCAAAAAGTACACGCTTCGACCCGGGAGGCAATGATTGGATAAATTTACAAGGTAATAGGTATTTTAATGCTGATCAAACTTCTATAAATAATAAGAATGATATTTCTAAGAAGCAAGAAGAACACAATGAACCTTAAAAATTAGCATATAGTAATACAATAGTAGCTAAAAAATAAATTTCTTAAAAAAGCAGACGATAAATTATAGAGAAATGAAAATGTGTGGATAAACAAAATATCGAAGGGACAAAATACTTTTGCTAAAGATAAATGGAAAAGACCACAACTATAACGAAAAAAGTTATGACAAAATGCTAGGTAGACCGAGTACAACGCTGGAGATTCAGAGTTATAAAATAAGAATGTTTACTAGATATACGAGCGAGAGTGAGTGAATGGCAAAAAATATCAAAATGTTAAAATCAGATGAAATGAAAGTAAACTAGAGACAATCGTAAAATACTTTCATATCAGAATCAAAAAATGGAAAGAAAAATAAGTTTTACAATAATTAAAAATGTTGTTCGAGAAATAATAGGGATAGTGGAAATTCAGAAAAAGAGTAGAGTAGAATTAAGCTATAGTAATTGGAATGAATTCGGATGTAATGAATTCTTATGTGAGATACAAGCTAGGTTTGTGAGAAAATATTAAAAATGACAAGAGCTTTCAAAAAACAAAGAAAATAGACACGAATTAAAAGTTGATATAAATTGTGAAACATAGTAAAAGGGTTTTCATGGGTAATAACAGGGATATATAACGCACTAATCAGATTGAACATAAAACTCTCACAAAAAGAGGACTGATCATGAAAAACTCAGCAGACTATTTATCAATTTAGTAGAGAAAATAAAAGATTCAATTAAATACTTAGAAAAATTTTACATCATAAGAAAATGTAATTCGCTTTGGAATACGCTGTTGGAAAAGATAAAAGAAGAGATTAGACTTAGAATTTATGTAGCTTAATAAGATTATCAAACGACAAGTTCTTTGCTTGTAAAGAAAGCTCTAAACATTTTAGATCTATAGACCTCTGAAAGCTTATTATCAAGGGAAATTAAATTTAGAATCTCATGAAAGGCAGCTTTTCTACCAAAAAAGAACAACATAGTAGAAAGTCTTTTGGCATTACAAGTGGCATCGGGAAATTCCAGGAATTATTGACAAAAAGAAATTATGTCATGTGAAAATGCACTGTAATGGACATATAGAAATATATGGTAAAACATCATAAATTCTAAAACAAAATAAAAATCTCTATGATTAAATTTTTCGAACACTAATTGCATTTTTTTGTATTGTAATGTTGCAAATTTATTTTTTTAATGAATTTGTGCAGTCATTTCATCTTTTTTTCGCACGTTTTGGTGAAACCTTTGATGACGGTCGCCTTTAATCATAAATTTTGCTATAAATCTTTATGAAGTTGTTTTTAATAGCACTTTGTATAATTACAAGATTCCAGGTCTGATTTTATTGTAATATTAAATAATGAAAATCAAAAGAAAATTTAAAAGGTTTTGCCGTTTAAAAATAACTGACAGTGTAAAAACAGGATAAGTAGTATTTTTTTTTGGACCTTGTAATTGGAAATTTGTTCAAAATATGACTAGGCGTACTAAATAATAATAAGTATAAAAATGTTAAAAATTTGATGAATAATATTTTGTTGGCTAATTAATTCCATTTATAATATAACCAAATTTAAATATAATAAAATCATTTTATTACAAAGTGTTATTCTAAAAATAATCAAGAGAAAATATAATAATAAAAGCCCTCACATGTAGATTCATTTTACATGAACAAAGCCACACATCGAGTCTCCATTAATCATAATATTATTATATAATAATTAAACTAGAAATAATATATAATAATATTATAAATTGAAAAAAAAACCTCGAAAGAGGTTTTTACATATACTAAATATAATATTTGTATTAAATAAACATAAGTAACTTTTATTATATTTCAAATATTTATTTTTATATATTCCATGAAAAACTTTCGGACCACCAAATCCCTTGCTTTGAAAATTCAAAAAACCATTTAAAAAAATTCATTTTAATAAGAACTAAATCGCATAATTCATTATTTATTCAATGAAAGTCTCATTCTGTTAATTTGAATGAAGAAAAATTAATTTCAAAAATTAAAACAACATTAAAACAACTCTTGATTAAAAAAATTCTTTAAAGAATAGAATCTAGGATTTATTGGGAACTCAAATTAATGCTAACAGAAAAGAAAGGATTATATTGACATAATGTCTGGATTCTTCACTAATCTATTTTTACGAATTTAAAGTGTTTAATTAAAAGTTTTAATTTTGAATTTTGTTTTCAGTAAAACAAATAGATTTCTTTAATTACATCTATCGAATATTTTCCAAATTCATTACGAGTGAGTTATTATTATGATGAGCATTATTATTTTTGAGGCAAACTCTGAAGAGGTAAATTGAGACTAGTACTGAGTCGAATAATATTTATTAGATTCTTGAATAAATATTTATTTTATTTTCAAGAAAATATTTCAATTAAGTTTAGTTTTATTTTGTTTTAATTATTTGATATTTATATTAGAAAACCAAAATAAACTCAATTGATAAATTAATCTTTAATGGCTCATTTAAAAAAAGAAGTTTATTTGAACAGTAACATTATTCCTTTTTTAATTGTTTATATTTGTTTATAATAATAAGAATAATTATAATAATAATA